>OZ030020.1:2500-17500 GCA_964023405.1 Apodemus agrarius
CTAACCCTAACCCTAACCCTAACCCTAACCCTAACCCTAACCCTAACCCTAACCCTAACCCTAACCCTAACCCTAACCCTAACCCTAACCCTAACCCTAACCCTAACCCTAACCCTAACCCTAACCCTAACCCTAACCCTAACCCTAACCCTAACCCTAACCCTAACCCTAACCCTAACCCTAACCCTAACCCTAACCCTAACCCTAACCCTAACCCTAACCCTAACCCTAACCCTAACCCTAACCCTAACCCTAACCCTAACCCTAACCCTAACCCTAACCCTAACCCTAACCCTAACCCTAACCCTAACCCTAACCCTAACCCTAACCCTAACCCTAACCCTAACCCTAACCCTAACCCTAACCCTAACCCTAACCCTAACCCTAACCCTAACCCTAACCCTAACCCTAACCCTAACCCTAACCCTAACCCTAACCCTAACCCTAACCCTAACCCTAACCCTAACCCTAACCCTAACCCTAACCCTAACCCTAACCCTAACCCTAACCCTAACCCTAACCCTAACCCTAACCCTAACCCTAACCCTAACCCTAACCCTAACCCTAACCCTAACCCTAACCCTAACCCTAACCCTAACCCTAACCCTAACCCTAACCCTAACCCTAACCCTAACCCTAACCCTAACCCTAACCCTAACCCTAACCCTAACCCTAACCCTAACCCTAACCCTAACCCTAACCCTAACCCTAACCCTAACCCTAACCCTAACCCTAACCCTAACCCTAACCCTAACCCTAACCCTAACCCTAACCCTAACCCTAACCCTAACCCTAACCCTAACCCTAACCCTAACCCTAACCCTAACCCTAACCCTAACCCTAACCCTAACCCTAACCCTAACCCTAACCCTAACCCTAACCCTAACCCTAACCCTAACCCTAACCCTAACCCTAACCCTAACCCTAACCCTAACCCTAACCCTAACCCTAACCCTAACCCTAACCCTAACCCTAACCCTAACCCTAACCCTAACCCTAACCCTAACCCTAACCCTAACCCTAACCCTAACCCTAACCCTAACCCTAACCCTAACCCTAACCCTAACCCTAACCCTAACCCTAACCCTAACCCTAACCCTAACCCTAACCCTAACCCTAACCCTAACCCTAACCCTAACCCTAACCCTAACCCTAACCCTAACCCTAACCCTAACCCTAACCCTAACCCTAACCCTAACCCTAACCCTAACCCTAACCCTAACCCCTAACCCTAACCCCTAACCCTAACCCTAACCCTAACCCTAACCCTAACCCTAACCCTAACCCTAACCCTAACCCTAACTAACCCTAACCCTAACCCTAACCTAACCCTACCCTAACTAACCCTAACCCTAACCCTAACCCTAACCCTAACCCTAACCCTAACCCTAACCCTAACCCTAACCCTAACCCTAACCCTAACCCTAACCCTAACCCTAACCCTAACCCTAACCCTAACCCTAACCCTAACCCTAACCCTAACCCTAACCCTAACCCTAACCCTAACCCTAACCCTAACCCTAACCCTAACCCTAACCCTAACCCTAACCCTAACCCTAACCCTAACCCTAACCCTAACCCTAACCCTAACCCTAACCCTAACCCTAACCCTAACCCTAACCCTAACCCTAACCCTAACCCTAACCCTAACCCTAACCCTAACCCTAACCCTAACCCTAACTAACCCTAACCCTAACCCTAACCCTAACCCTAACCCTAACCCTAACCCTAACCCTAACCCTAACCCTAACCCTAACCCTAACCCTAACCCTAACCCTAACCCTAACCCTAACCCTAACCCTAACCCTAACCCTAACCCTAACCCTAACCCTAACCCTAACCCTAACCCTAACCCTAACCCTAACCCTAACCCTAACCCTAACCCTAACCCTAACCCTAACCCTAACCCTAACCCTAACCCTAACCCTAACCCTAACCCTAACCCTAACCCTAACCCTAACCCTAACCCTAACCCTAACCCTAACCCTAACCCTAACCCTAACCCTAACCCTAACCCTAACCCTAACCCTAACCCTAACCCTAACCCTAACCCTAACCCTAACCCTAACCCTAACCCTAACCCTAACCCTAACCCTAACCCTAACCCTAACCCTAACCCTAACCCTAACCCTAACCCTAACCCTAACCCTAACCCTAACCCTAACCCTAACCCTAACCCTAACCCTAACCCTAACCCTAACCCTAACCCTAACCCTAACCCTAACCCTAACCCTAACCCTAACCCTAACCCTAACCCTAACCCTAACCCTAACCCTAACCCTAACCCTAACCCTAACCCTAACCCTAACCCTAACCCTAACCCTAACCCTAACCCTAACCCTAACCCTAACCCTAACCCTAACCCTAACCCTAACCCTAACCCTAACCCTAACCCTAACCCTAACCCTAACCCTAACCCTAACCCTAACCCTAACCCTAACCCTAACCCTAACCCTAACCCTAACCCTAACCCTAACCCTAACCCTAACCCTAACCCTAACCCTAACCCTAACCCTAACCCTAACCCTAACCCTAACCCTAACCCTAACCCTAACCCTAACCCTAACCCTAACCCTAACCCTAACCCTAACCCTAACCCTAACCCTAACCCTAACCCTAACCCTAACCCTAACCCTAACCCTAACCCTAACCCTAACCCTAACCCTAACCCTAACCCTAACCCTAACCCTAACCCTAACCCTAACCCTAACCCTAACCCTAACCCTAACCCTAACCCTAACCCTAACCCTAACCCTAACCCTAACCCTAACCCTAACCCTAACCCTAACCCTAACCCTAACCCTAACCCTAACCCTAACCCTAACCCTAACCCTAACCCTAACCCTAACCCTAACCCTAACCCTAACCCTAACCCTAACCCTAACCCTAACCCTAACCCTAACCCTAACCCTAACCCTAACCCTAACCCTAACCCTAACCCTAACCCTAACCCTAACCCTAACCCTAACCCTAACCCTAACCCTAACCCTAACCCTAACCCTAACCCTAACCCTAACCCTAACCCTAACCCTAACCCTAACCCTAACCCTAACCCTAACCCTAACCCTAACCCTAACCCTAACCCTAACCCTAACCCTAACCCTAACCCTAACCCTAACCCTAACCCTAACCCTAACCCTAACCCTAACCCTAACCCTAACCCTAACCCTAACCCTAACCCTAACCCTAACCCTAACCCTAACCCTAACCCTAACCCTAACCCTAACCCTAACCCTAACCCTAACCCTAACCCTAACCCTAACCCTAACCCTAACCCTAACCCTAACCCTAACCCTAACCCTAACCCTAACCCTAACCCTAACCCTAACCCTAACCCTAACCCTAACCCTAACCCTAACCCTAACCCTAACCCTAACCCTAACCCTAACCCTAACCCTAACCCTAACCCTAACCCTAACCCTAACCCTAACCCTAACCCTAACCCTAACCCTAACCCTAACCCTAACCCTAACCCTAACCCTAACCCTAACCCTAACCCTAACCCTAACCCTAACCCTAACCCTAACCCTAACCCTAACCCTAACCCTAACCCTAACCCTAACCCTAACCCTAACCCTAACCCTAACCCTAACCCTAACCCTAACCCTAACCCTAACCCTAACCCTAACCCTAACCCTAACCCTAACCCTAACCCTAACCCTAACCCTAACCCTAACCCTAACCCTAACCCTAACCCTAACCCTAACCCTAACCCTAACCCTAACCCTAACCCTAACCCTAACCCTAACCCTAACCCTAACCCTAACCCTAACCCTAACCCTAACCCTAACCCTAACCCTAACCCTAACCCTAACCCTAACCCTAACCCTAACCCTAACCCTAACCCTAACCCTAACCCTAACCCTAACCCTAACCCTAACCCTAACCCTAACCCTAACCCTAACCCTAACCCTAACCCTAACCCTAACCCTAACCCTAACCCTAACCCTAACCCTAACCCTAACCCTAACCCTAACCCTAACCCTAACCCTAACCCTAACCCTAACCCTAACCCTAACCCTAACCCTAACCCTAACCCTAAATAACCCTAACCCTAACCCTAACCCTAACCCTAACCCTAACCCTAACCCTAACCCTAACCCTAACCCTAACCCTAACCCTAACCCTAACCCTAACCCTAACCCTAACCCTAACCCTAACCCTAACCCTAACCCTAACCCTAACCCTAACCCTAACCCTAACCCTAACCCTAACCCTAACCCTAACCCTAACCCTAACCCTAACCCTAACCCTAACCCTAACCCTAACCCTAACCCTAACCCTAACCCTAACCCTAACCCTAACCCTAACCCTAACCCTAACCCTAACCCTAACCCTAACCCTAACCCTAACCCTAACCCTAACCCTAACCCTAACCCTAACCCTAACCCTAACCCTAACCCTAACCCTAACCCTAACCCTAACCCTAACCCTAACCCTAACCCTAACCCTAACCCTAACCCTAACCCTAACCCTAACCCTAACCCTAACCCTAACCCTAACCCTAACCCTAACCCTAACCCTAACCCTAACCCTAACCCTAACCCTAACCCTAACCCTAACCCTAACCCTAACCCTAACCCTAACCCTAACCCTAACCCTAACCCTAACCCTAACCCTAACCCTAACCCTAACCCTAACCCTAACCCTAACCCTAACCCTAACCCTAACCCTAACCCTAACCCTAACCCTAACCCTAACCCTAACCCTAACCCTAACCCTAACCCTAACCCTAACCCTAACCCTAACCCTAACCCTAACCCTAACCCTAACCCTAACCCTAACCCTAACCCTAACCCTAACCCTAACCCTAACCCTAACCCTAACCCTAACCCTAACCCTAACCCTAACCCTAACCCTAACCCTAACCCTAACCCTAACCCTAACCCTAACCCTAACCCTAACCCTAACCCTAACCCTAACCCTAACCCTAACCCTAACCCTAACCCTAACCCTAACCCTAACCCTAACCCTAACCCTAACCCTAACCCTAACCCTAACCCTAACCCTAACCCTAACCCTAACCCTAACCCTAACCCTAACCCTAACCCTAACCCTAACCCTAACCCTAACCCTAACCCTAACCCTAACCCTAACCCTAACCCTAACCCTAACCCTAACCCTAACCCTAACCCTAACCCTAACCCTAACCCTAACCCTAACCCTAACCCTAACCCTAACCCTAACCCTAACCCTAACCCTAACCCTAACCCTAACCCTAACCCTAACCCTAACCCTAACCCTAACCCTAACCCTAACCCTAACCCTAACCCTAACCCTAACCCTAACCCTAACCCTAACCCTAACCCTAACCCTAACCCTAACCCTAACCCTAACCCTAACCCTAACCCTAACCCTAACCCTAACCCTAACCCTAACCCTAACCCTAACCCTAACCCTAACCCTAACCCTAACCCTAACCCTAACCCTAACCCTAACCCTAACCCTAACCCTAACCCTAACCCTAACCCTAACCCTAACCCTAACCCTAACCCTAACCCTAACCCTAACCCTAACCCTAACCCTAACCCTAACCCTAACCCTAACCCTAACCCTAACCCTAACCCTAACCCTAACCCCTAACCCTAACCCTAACCCTAACCCTAACCCTAACCCTAACCCTAACCCTAACCCTAACCCTAACCCTAACCCTAACCCTAACCCTAACCCTAACCCTAACCCTAACCCTAACCCTAACCCTAACCCTAACCCTAACCCTAACCCTAACCCTAACCCTAACCCTAACCCTAACCCTAACCCTAACCCTAACCCTAACCCTAACCCTAACCCTAACCCTAACCCTAACCCTAACCCTAACCCTAACCCTAACCCTAACCCTAACCCTAACCCTAACCCTAACCCTAACCCTAACCCTAACCCTAACCCTAACCCTAACCCTAACCCTAACCCTAACCCTAACCCTAACCCTAACCCTAACCCTAACCCTAACCCTAACCCTAACCCTAACCCTAACCCTAACCCTAACCCTAACCCTAACCCTAACCCTAACCCTAACCCTAACCCTAACCCTAACCCTAACCCTAACCCTAACCCTAACCCTAACCCTAACCCTAACCCTAACCCTAACCCTAACCCTAACCCTAACCCTAACCCTAACCCTAACCCTAACCCTAACCCTAACCCTAACCCTAACCCTAACCCTAACCCTAACCCTAACCCTAACCCTAACCCTAACCCTAACCCTAACCCTAACCCTAACCCTAACCCTAACCCTAACCCTAACCCTAACCCTAACCCTAACCCTAACCCTAACCCTAACCCTAACCCTAACCCTAACCCTAACCCTAACCCTAACCCTAACCCTAACCCTAACCCTAACCCTAACCCTAACCCTAACCCTAACCCTAACCCTAACCCTAACCCTAACCCTAACCCTAACCCTAACCCTAACCCTAACCCTAACCCTAACCCTAACCCTAACCCTAACCCTAACCCTAACCCTAACCCTAACCCTAACCCTAACCCTAACCCTAACCCTAACCCTAACCCTAACCCTAACCCTAACCCTAACCCTAACCCTAACCCTAACCCTAACCCTAACCCTAACCCTAACCCTAACCCTAACCCTAACCCTAACCCTAACCCTAACCCTAACCCTAACCCTAACCCTAACCCTAACCCTAACCCTAACCCTAACCCTAACCCTAACCCTAACCCTAACCCTAACCCTAACCCTAACCCTAACCCTAACCCTAACCCTAACCCTAACCCTAACCCTAACCCTAACCCTAACCCTAACCCTAACCCTAACCCTAACCCTAACCCTAACCCTAACCCTAACCCTAACCCTAACCCTAACCCTAACCCTAACCCTAACCCTAACCCTAACCCTAACCCTAACCCTAACCCTAACCCTAACCCTAACCCTAACCCTAACCCTAACCCTAACCCTAACCCTAACCCTAACCCTAACCCTAACCCTAACCCTAACCCTAACCCTAACCCTAACCCTAACCCTAACCCTAACCCTAACCCTAACCCTAACCCTAACCCTAACCCTAACCCTAACCCTAACCCTAACCCTAACCCTAACCCTAACCCTAACCCTAACCCTAACCCTAACCCTAACCCTAACCCTAACCCTAACCCTAACCCTAACCCTAACCCTAACCCTAACCCTAACCCTAACCCTAACCCTAACCCTAACCCTAACCCTAACCCTAACCCTAACCCTAACCCTAACCCTAACCCTAACCCTAACCCTAACCCTAACCCTAACCCTAACCCTAACCCTAACCCTAACCCTAACCCTAACCCTAACCCTAACCCTAACCCTAACCCTAACCCTAACCCTAACCCTAACCCTAACCCTAACCCTAACCCTAACCCTAACCCTAACCCTAACCCTAACCCTAACCCTAACCCTAACCCTAACCCTAACCCTAACCCTAACCCTAACCCTAACCCTAACCCTAACCCTAACCCTAACCCTAACCCTAACCCTAACCCTAACCCTAACCCTAACCCTAACCCTAACCCTAACCCTAACCCTAACCCTAACCCTAACCCTAACCCTAACCCTAACCCTAACCCTAACCCTAACCCTAACCCTAACCCTAACCCTAACCCTAACCCTAACCCTAACCCTAACCCTAACCCTAACCCTAACCCTAACCCTAACCCTAACCCTAACCCTAACCCTAACCCTAACCCTAACCCTAACCCTAACCCTAACCCTAACCCTAACCCTAACCCTAACCCTAACCCTAACCCTAACCCTAACCCTAACCCTAACCCTAACCCTAACCCTAACCCTAACCCTAACCCTAACCCTAACCCTAACCCTAACCCTAACCCTAACCCTAACCCTAACCCTAACCCTAACCCTAACCCTAACCCTAACCCTAACCCTAACCCTAACCCTAACCCTAACCCTAACCCTAACCCTAACCCTAACCCTAACCCTAACCCTAACCCTAACCCTAACCCTAACCCTAACCCTAACCCTAACCCTAACCCTAACCCTAACCCTAACCCTAACCCTAACCCTAACCCTAACCCTAACCCTAACCCTAACCCTAACCCTAACCCTAACCCTAACCCTAACCCTAACCCTAACCCTAACCCTAACCCTAACCCTAACCCTAACCCTAACCCTAACCCTAACCCTAACCCTAACCCTAACCCTAACCCTAACCCTAACCCTAACCCTAACCCTAACCCTAACCCTAACCCTAACCCTAACCCTAACCCTAACCCTAACCCTAACCCTAACCCTAACCCTAACCCTAACCCTAACCCTAACCCTAACCCTAACCCTAACCCTAACCCTAACCCTAACCCTAACCCTAACCCTAACCCTAACCCTAACCCTAACCCTAACCCTAACCCTAACCCTAACCCTAACCCTAACCCTAACCCTAACCCTAACCCTAACCCTAACCCTAACCCTAACCCTAACCCTAACCCTAACCCTAACCCTAACCCTAACCCTAACCCTAACCCTAACCCTAACCCTAACCCTAACCCTAACCCTAACCCTAACCCTAACCCTAACCCTAACCCTAACCCTAACCCTAACCCTAACCCTAACCCTAACCCTAACCCTAACCCTAACCCTAACCCTAACCCTAACCCTAACCCTAACCCTAACCCTAACCCTAACCCTAACCCTAACCCTAACCCTAACCCTAACCCTAACCCTAAACCCTAACCCTAACCCTAACCCTAACCCTAACCCTAACCCTAACCCTAACCCTAACCCTAACCCTAACCCTAACCCTAACCCTAACCCTAACCCTAACCCTAACCCTAACCCTAACCCTAACCCTAACCCTAACCCTAACCCTAACCCTAACCCTAACCCTAACCCTAACCCTAACCCTAACCCTAACCCTAACCCTAACCCTAACCCTAACCCTAACCCTAACCCTAACCCTAACCCTAACCCTAACCCTAACCCTAACCCTAACCCTAACCCTAACCCTAACCCTAACCCTAACCCTAACCCTAACCCTAACCCTAACCCTAACCCTAACCCTAACCCTAACCCTAACCCTAACCCTAACCCTAACCCTAACCCTAACCCTAACCCTAACCCTAACCCTAACCCTAACCCTAACCCTAACCCTAACCCTAACCCTAACCCTAACCCTAACCCTAACCCTAACCCTAACCCTAACCCTAACCCTAACCCTAACCCTAACCCTAACCCTAACCCTAACCCTAACCCTAACCCTAACCCTAACCCTAACCCTAACCCTAACCCTAACCCTAACCCTAACCCTAACCCTAACCCTAACCCTAACCCTAACCCTAACCCTAACCCTAACCCTAACCCTAACCCTAACCCTAACCCTAACCCTAACCCTAACCCTAACCCTAACCCTAACCCTAACCCTAACCCTAACCCTAACCCTAACCCTAACCCTAACCCTAACCCTAACCCTAACCCTAACCCTAACCCTAACCCTAACCCTAACCCTAACCCTAACCCTAACCCTAACCCTAACCCTAACCCTAACCCTAACCCTAACCCCCTAACCCTAACCCTAACCCTAACCCTAACCCTAACCCTAACCCTAACCCTAACCCTAACCCTAACCCTAACCCTAACCCTAACCCTAACCCTAACCCTAACCCTAACCCTAACCCTAACCCTAACCCTAACCCTAACCCTAACCCTAACCCTAACCCTAACCCTAACCCTAACCCTAACCCTAACCCTAACCCTAACCCTAACCCTAACCCTAACCCTAACCCTAACCCTAACCCTAACCCTAACCCTAACCCTAACCCTAACCCTAACCCTAACCCTAACCCTAACCCTAACCCTAACCCTAACCCTAACCCTAACCCTAACCCTAACCCTAACCCTAACCCTAACCCTAACCCTAACCCTAACCCTAACCCTAACCCTAACCCTAACCCTAACCCTAACCCTAACCCTAACCCTAACCCTAACCCTAACCCTAACCCTAACCCTAACCCTAACCCTAACCCTAACCCTAACCCTAACCCTAACCCTAACCCTAACCCTAACCCTAACCCTAACCCTAACCCTAACCCTAACCCTAACCCTAACCCTAACCCTAACCCTAACCCTAACCCTAACCCTAACCCTAACCCTAACCCTAACCCTAACCCTAACCCTAACCCTAACCCTAACCCTAACCCTAACCCTAACCCTAACCCTAACCCTAACCCTAACCCTAACCCTAACCCTAACCCTAACCCTAACCCTAACCCTAACCCTAACCCTAACCCTAACCCTAACCCTAACCCTAACCCTAACCCTAACCCTAACCCTAACCCTAACCCTAACCCTAACCCTAACCCTAACCCTAACCCTAACCCTAACCCTAACCCTAACCCTAACCCTAACCCTAACCCTAACCCTAACCCTAACCCTAACCCTAACCCTAACCCTAACCCTAACCCTAACCCTAACCCTAACCCTAACCCTAACCCTAACCCTAACCCTAACCCTAACCCTAACCCTAACCCTAACCCTAACCCTAACCCTAACCCTAACCCTAACCCTAACCCTAACCCTAACCCTAACCCTAACCCTAACCCTAACCCTAACCCTAACCCTAACCCTAACCCTAACCCTAACCCTAACCCTAACCCTAACCCTAACCCTAACCCTAACCCTAACCCTAACCCTAACCCTAACCCTAACCCTAACCCTAACCCTAACCCTAACCCTAACCCTAACCCTAACCCTAACCCTAACCCTAACCCTAACCCTAACCCTAACCCTAACCCTAACCCTAACCCTAACCCTAACCCTAACCCTAACCCTAACCCTAACCCTAACCCTAACCCTAACCCTAACCCTAACCCTAACCCTAACCCTAACCCTAACCCTAACCCTAACCCTAACCCTAACCCTAACCCTAACCCTAACCCTAACCCTAACCCTAACCCTAACCCTAACCCTAACCCTAACCCTAACCCTAACCCTAACCCTAACCCTAACCCTAACCCTAACCCTAACCCTAACCCTAACCCTAACCCTAACCCTAACCCTAACCCTAACCCTAACCCTAACCCTAACCCTAACCCTAACCCTAACCCTAACCCTAACCCTAACCCTAACCCTAACCCTAACCCTAACCCTAACCCTAACCCTAACCCTAACCCTAACCCTAACCCTAACCCTAACCCTAACCCTAACCCTAACCCTAACCCTAACCCTAACCCTAACCCTAACCCTAACCCTAACCCTAACCCTAACCCTAACCCTAACCCTAACCCTAACCCTAACCCTAACCCTAACCCTAACCCTAACCCTAACCCTAACCCTAACCCTAACCCTAACCCTAACCCTAACCCTAACCCTAACCCTAACCCTAACCCTAACCCTAACCCTAACCCTAACCCTAACCCTAACCCTAACCCTAACCCTAACCCTAACCCTAACCCTAACCCTAACCCTAACCCTAACCCTAACCCTAACCCTAACCCTAACCCTAACCCTAACCCTAACCCTAACCCTAACCCTAACCCTAACCCTAACCCTAACCCTAACCCTAACCCTAACCCTAACCCTAACCCTAACCCTAACCCTAACCCTAACCCTAACCCTAACCCTAACCCTAACCCTAACCCTAACCCTAACCCTAACCCTAACCCTAACCCTAACCCTAACCCTAACCCTAACCCTAACCCTAACCCTAACCCTAACCCTAACCCTAACCCTAACCCTAACCCTAACCCTAACCCTAACCCTAACCCTAACCCTAACCCTAACCCTAACCCTAACCCTAACCCTAACCCTAACCCTAACCCTAACCCTAACCCTAACCCTAACCCTAACCCTAACCCTAACCCTAACCCTAACCCTAACCCTAACCCTAACCCTAACCCTAACCCTAACCCTAACCCTAACCCTAACCCTAACCCTAACCCTAACCCTAACCCTAACCCTAACCCTAACCCTAACCCTAACCCTAACCCTAACCCTAACCCTAACCCTAACCCTAACCCTAACCCTAACCCTAACCCTAACCCTAACCCTAACCCTAACCCTAACCCTAACCCTAACCCTAACCCTAACCCTAACCCTAACCCTAACCCTAACCCTAACCCTAACCCTAACCCTAACCCTAACCCTAACCCTAACCCTAACCCTAACCCTAACCCTAACCCTAACCCTAACCCTAACCCTAACCCTAACCCTAACCCTAACCCTAACCCTAACCCTAACCCTAACCCTAACCCTAACCCTAACCCTAACCCTAACCCTAACCCTAACCCTAACCCTAACCCTAACCCTAACCCTAACCCTAACCCTAACCCTAACCCTAACCCTAACCCTAACCCTAACCCTAACCCTAACCCTAACCCTAACCCTAACCCTAACCCTAACCCTAACCCTAACCCTAACCCTAACCCTAACCCTAACCCTAACCCTAACCCTAACCCTAACCCTAACCCTAACCCTAACCCTAACCCTAACCCTAACCCTAACCCTAACCCTAACCCTAACCCTAACCCTAACCCTAACCCTAACCCTAACCCTAACCCTAACCCTAACCCTAACCCTAACCCTAACCCTAACCCTAACCCTAACCCTAACCCTAACCCTAACCCTAACCCTAACCCTAACCCTAACCCTAACCCTAACCCTAACCCTAACCCTAACCCTAACCCTAACCCTAACCCTAACCCTAACCCTAACCCTAACCCTAACCCTAACCCTAACCCTAACCCTAACCCTAACCCTAACCCTAACCCTAACCCTAACCCTAACCCTAACCCTAACCCTAACCCTAACCCTAACCCTAACCCTAACCCTAACCCTAACCCTAACCCTAACCCTAACCCTAACCCTAACCCTAACCCTAACCCTAACCCTAACCCTAACCCTAACCCTAACCCTAACCCTAACCCTAACCCTAACCCTAACCCTAACCCTAACCCTAACCCTAACCCTAACCCTAACCCTAACCCTAACCCTAACCCTAACCCTAACCCTAACCCTAACCCTAACCCTAACCCTAACCCTAACCCTAACCCTAACCCTAACCCTAACCCTAACCCTAACCCTAACCCTAACCCTAACCCTAACCCTAACCCTAACCCTAACCCTAACCCTAACCCTAACCCTAACCCTAACCCTAACCCTAACCCTAACCCTAACCCTAACCCTAACCCTAACCCTAACCCTAACCCTAACCCTAACCCTAACCCTAACCCTAACCCTAACCCTAACCCTAACCCTAACCCTAACCCTAACCCTAACCCTAACCCTAACCCTAACCCTAACCCTAACCCTAACCCTAACCCTAACCCTAACCCTAACCCTAACCCTAACCCTAACCCTAACCCTAACCCTAACCCTAACCCTAACCCTAACCCTAACCCTAACCCTAACCCTAACCCTAACCCTAACCCTAACCCTAACCCTAACCCTAACCCTAACCCTAACCCTAACCCTAACCCTAACCCTAACCCTAACCCTAACCCTAACCCTAACCCTAACCCTAACCCTAACCCTAACCCTAACCCTAACCCTAACCCTAACCCTAACCCTAACCCTAACCCTAACCCTAACCCTAACCCTAACCCTAACCCTAACCCTAACCCTAACCCTAACCCTAACCCTAACCCTAACCCTAACCCTAACCCTAACCCTAACCCTAACCCTAACCCTAACCCTAACCCTAACCCTAACCCTAACCCTAACCCTAACCCTAACCCTAACCCTAACCCTAACCCTAACCCTAACCCTAACCCTAACCCTAACCCTAACCCTAACCCTAACCCTAACCCTAACCCTAACCCTAACCCTAACCCTAACCCTAACCCTAACCCTAACCCTAACCCTAACCCTAACCCTAACCCTAACCCTAACCCTAACCCTAACCCTAACCCTAACCCTAACCCTAACCCTAACCCTAACCCTAACCCTAACCCTAACCCTAACCCTAACCCTAACCCTAACCCTAACCCTAACCCTAACCCTAACCCTAACCCTAACCCTAACCCTAACCCTAACCCTAACCCTAACCCTAACCCTAACCCTAACCCTAACCCTAACCCTAACCCTAACCCTAACCCTAACCCTAACCCTAACCCTAACCCTAACCCTAACCCTAACCCTAACCCTAACCCTAACCCTAACCCTAACCCTAACCCTAACCCTAACCCTAACCCTAACCCTAACCCTAACCCTAACCCTAACCCTAACCCTAACCCTAACCCTAACCCTAACCCTAACCCTAACCCTAACCCTAACCCTAACCCTAACCCTAACCCTAACCCTAACCCTAACCCTAACCCTAACCCTAACCCTAACCCTAACCCTAACCCTAACCCTAACCCTAACCCTAACCCTAACCCTAACCCTAACCCTAACCCTAACCCTAACCCTAACCCTAACCCTAACCCTAACCCTAACCCTAACCCTAACCCTAACCCTAACCCTAACCCTAACCCTAACCCTAACCCTAACCCTAACCCTAACCCTAACCCTAACCCTAACCCTAACCCTAACCCTAACCCTAACCCTAACCCTAACCCTAACCCTAACCCTAACCCTAACCCTAACCCTAACCCTAACCCTAACCCTAACCCTAACCCTAACCCTAACCCTAACCCTAACCCTAACCCTAACCCTAACCCTAACCCTAACCCTAACCCTAACCCTAACCCTAACCCTAACCCTAACCCTAACCCTAACCCTAACCCTAACCCTAACCCTAACCCTAACCCTAACCCTAACCCTAACCCTAACCCTAACCCTAACCCTAACCCTAACCCTAACCCTAACCCTAACCCTAACCCTAACCCTAACCCTAACCCTAACCCTAACCCTAACCCTAACCCTAACCCTAACCCTAACCCTAACCCTAACCCTAACCCTAACCCTAACCCTAACCCTAACCCTAACCCTAACCCTAACCCTAACCCTAACCCTAACCCTAACCCTAACCCTAACCCTAACCCTAACCCTAACCCTAACCCTAACCCTAACCCTAACCCTAACCCTAACCCTAACCCTAACCCTAACCCTAACCCTAACCCTAA
>OZ030020.1:20000-60000 GCA_964023405.1 Apodemus agrarius
AAGTCCTATTGTTATTTTAATTCCACAAAGCCGAAGGTATGACAATGGTCATTGTTTAATTTAGAAGACACAAGCCCTGTGCCTGATCTTTCAACCTTCGTATATTTGTTTGTTTTTAATGAGGTTTTACTGGATATAAATATCTTTTAAATTATCACCCTGTTTATGTCTGTATATACATTCGCATTTGGATGTATCATATTTAAAAGCACAGATATGTTATTTTTGTTTGTTTGTTTGTTGATTTTGGTTTTTCGAGACAGGGTTTCTCTGTATAGCCTTGGCTATCCTGAACTCACTCTATAGACCAGGCTGGCCTCGAACTCAAAATCTGCCTGCCTCTGCCTCCCAGAGTGCTGGGATTACAGGTGAGCGCCACTACCGCCCGGCTGATATGTTATTTTTATATGAGTGAGGACCATGCCCAATATGAATAACATCTCCTGGCTTAGGAATAGTAAACTTTTTTTTTTTTTTTTTTTTTTTTTTTTTTTTTGGTTTTTCGAGACAGGGTTTCTCTGTGTAGTCCTGGCTGTCCTGGAACTCACTCTGTAGACCAGGCTGGCCTCGAACTCAGAAATCTGCCTGCCTCTGCCTCCCAAGTGCTGGGATTACAGGCGTGCGCCACCTCGCCCGGCTCGGAATAGTAAACGTTTTAAATGTAATTTAGAATCTTAAGTGATAGAGGCGATATTGTATAGTAGAATTGGGATAGGGTTCAATGAGATACCATTATGACCAGAATTGTATGTTTACATATATCATGCCCTTAAAAGTAGACATTAATATTTAAATATGTATCCCCATGTCACCTATTCCAAAGAAAGATTCCGACCAATATTATCATTTTATATTTATTTTTACCTGTGTGGATTTATTGATTAAATATATTTTTTTGTCCTTCCTATCAATTTTTAGGTTTAATTTCAGTAGGATTAAAATGAACTAGGGCCAAGTTAACAAGTTTAATTTACTTGTAATCCATTTGCTATTAAGTACACGATGTGAATAACAAATCATGATCCCATGTGTACAGAGTGCATACATAAGTAATAAAAAGGCAAATTTTAATAAGCCTCAAGTTTGTGTTTATTGCTTGTTGGGATTCTATTTCCATAATTTTCACTGTCAAATGCAAATTTCACAGAGACCTTTAGTTTGGGCAGACAAAACAAAACAAACATGAGCAGAAGAGTACTGAAGGGTATTTTATCTCAGAGGAAAAGTATCCTGGGCTTACCAGAAACAGCTGTGAGGGGACAAGCAAGCTCCGAAGTTGAGACGTGGTAAGTGCGGGATCACTGCCCACAAAGGGGAGGAGCAGGCGGCTGAACAGCCGGAGCTGCAGTTCTGGGTCCTTCTCCAGGGCTGGGTGGGACGACAGCCAGTTGTGGCTCTCGGAGGACAGGGACAAACGCTACTAGAGTGCAAACCACTCCCGAGCTCAGTAAAAAGTCTGGTTCCGGACCGGAAGCACACTTTAACATAGAGGCGGGGGTAAGACTCACTGGCCAATCAAGGCCCCCAGGCGGATCTGCCAGTCAGACAATGAGGAAGGTTCTTCCGGGTAACTTGCTGCAAGTTTGTTTTGGCTGTGCAGGCTTGAATGGTTCTCTGTGTCCTGCTTTGAGCGCTGCTGTTGGGTGCTTTGAGGGGACCTCAAGTAAGCTCCGTTTTTGAGACATGGTGAGCGCACGGTTACTGCCCATAATGGGTAGGGGCAGGTGGCTGAGCAATGGGAGCTGGAGTGGTGGGTACTCCCTGGGGCTGGATGGGAAACATCAGCCAGATGTGGCCACCTGTGCGGTCCCTTGTGGTTCTCCTCACTTGCTAGATCAGGCGGTGACCTCTGAATAACTTCACTATCAGGGCTGAATCTGCTCAAAACATTTGGACCAGGGGCTTGCTTGTAGAAATATCACGGGCAGGATGCCAAACTTGGAGAGCCCTAGTTTCTCTTGAATCTTCTACAAGTTCTGCCCTAAGCATTGACCGATTAGGTATAAGATTTATTTGCAGTTAATTTTGTGGAGCGGTTAAAAAGCATCTCATGTGTTGGGTGGCACTCCCATATTAAGGTGAGATGTAGAAGAGTAGAAGTGATGATGTAAAGGATTTACCAAGCTTAGGAAATAGTGACAATAAGTAGCATTTAGCTGATGGAAGACTTTGTCAAAACCACCTCACAAATAGTATGCTAAGCAGGCTGGTTAGAGACTAGGATGCTAGGATTCACATATTTGTTCACCAGGTTTGTCTAGACATTTGGTTCCAAACCATAACAAAGGAGACAACTGTGGTATACAACCAGCTACTTGGCACATGCCCATAGCAAAAAGCTGGTTTGTAATAAGCTGCTCAGTGGGTCGTTACAGAGTCACAACCAACATTCAGGCCTGGTGTGCCTGAAGCATCCATTTTCTAATTGAGAAAAGCATAGTTGTGCCACATGGGAAAGACTACACTGGTTGACATCCATTTGAGAACGAAAAATACCTTTGTACTTGCAGACAGGAGCAGAGCATGGCTGTCCTTTGAGAGGCTCTACCAGCAACTGAGACAGATGCAGATACTTACAGCCAACCATTGGACTCAGGTCAGGGACCCTTATGGAAGAGTTAGGTGAAGGATTGAAGGGACTCTAGGGGATGCCAATCCCTTAAGAAGACCAACAATATCAAGTAACCCAGACCCCTGTGGGAGCTCACAGAGACTAAGCCATCAACCAAAGAGCATACATGGGCTGGTTCATGGCCCCAGGAACATATGTAGCAGAGGAGTGCATTGGCTGTACTCAGCGGGAGACTATACACCTAATCTTTTAGAGACTTGATGCCTCAGGGAAGGAGAATGGGGAAGGTGAGGTGGTGGTGGGTGGGTGGATGAGAGGAGTGGAGATGGGGTGATGGAGCACCCTCTCAAAGGCAAAGGGGATGGGGAATAGGGTAAAGCATCCTGGGAGGGGGGACCATATAGTGGGGCAACATTTGGAATGTAAATAAATAAAACGACAGACAGACAGACAGACACTGTTGTATGGAGGGCTAGCCTTATCAAGCAAGTCTTTTTATGAGGACTTCATGTATGGAGAATGACATAACTCCTTCTCAAACCCAGGAGCCAATAAAGGCCTGGGGCCTAGGCCTTGGGAGCTTTTCCTAAGGCCACAGTGTATTGAGAATAAAATAGAGCTCCTCTTCCTCCTCCTCCTCCTCTTCTTTTTTTAAGATTTATTTATTATTATATGTAGGTACCAGAAGAAGGGCGTCAGATCTCATTACAGATGGTTGTGAGCCACCATGTGGTTGCTGGGAATTGAACTCATGACCTTCAGAAGAGCAGTCCGTGCTCTTAACCACTGAGCCATTCTCCAGCCCAGAGCGCCTCTTCTAAAGCCAGGAATATCCTTGGGAGAGCTGGTAATGGTGTGGGGCCAGAGTCTTCATGACAATTTATATCCTCAGAACCCAACTCTGCCATGTGGGGCTGTGGTTATCAGTCCTAAGGCCACTGTAGGCTTAGTCAGTAATGTTATTGAGATAAGGTGTATTCTCCTTGTGCAGCATTGTTTATGAGACTCCTCCCAATTTGTCCTATTGTATGATAATTTCTGCTGGCTTCTTAGAAGTCTCTCATTTATTTCCATTTTCCCTCTGTAAGTAGTATACAAGATGCTATTTTTTTTTTTCTCCGAGACAGGGTTTCTCTATGTAGCCCTGGCTGTCCTAGAACTCACTCTGTAGACCAGGCTGGCCTTGAACTCAGAAATCCGCCTGCCTCTGCCTCCCAAGTGCTGGGATTACAGGCATGCGCCACCACGCCTGGCCTTAAAGCTTTTTGTTTGTTTGTTTTTGTTTTGTTTTGTTTTTGTTTTTTCAAGACAGGGTTTCTCATGTAGCTCTGGCTGTCCTGGAACTCACTCTGTAGACCAGGCTGGCCTTGAACTCAGAAATCCGCCTGCCTCTGCCTCCCAAGTGCTGGGATTAAAGGCGTGCGCCACCACCGCCCGACAAGATGCTATTCTTAAGAGCTTTATTTAGCATAAGATATGGCTTCTGTAAGACCTCTCCACAATGACTTTTATACATTCTTTTTTCTTTTTTAAAGATTTTATATATCATATATATCATATTATATATATGATATATATATCATATTATATATATGATTGCTCTCTTCAGACACACCAGAAGAGGGCATCAGATCCCATTACAGATGGTTGTGAGCCACCATGTGGTTGCTGGGAATTGAACTCAGGATCTCTGGAAGAGCAGTTGGCATCTCTCCAGCCCACTTTTATACATTCTACTTTCTACGTTTTCTCTTTTCATCCTCTAGAACCTTGGACTTAGGACCCTGTCACTGAAGAATGGCCCTTTGTATTAGGGCACTGGTGTACTTAAGAAATAGTTTCAGGAATATCTTTGCTGTGTAAATCTCCCATCTACCTAATTGGCTAGACTTGCAGTCTCCTGCCCCTATTTAAATTGTCCAAAGTATAACATGAATCCAGATCCTAAAAGAGCATTAGACAGAACTGAATTTGTGCTATCAGTAAAGATATATTTTTTAAGTAATCTTTTTTTTTTTTTTTCCAAGATAGGGTTTCCCTGTGTAGCCCTGGCTGTCCTGGAACTCACTCTGTAGACCAGGCTGGCCTCAAACTCAGAAATCCGCCTGCCTCTGCCTCCCAAGTGCTGGGATTACAGGCGTGCGCCACCACCACCTGGCTTAAGTAATCTTTAATTGTGTATAAAGTGATTTCTCCCTGGGAAGGCATATTAATTTTAAGACAGCTGTATCTTCAGCCTTTTAGAAAAATGTTTCCAAGAAAAGCTTTATTGACTCAGGTCACCTTGCTGCCAGTCTGTTGCTCCCCAGGGAAATCACCTTTGCTTTCCTCTTGATTAAACAAGGCTGTACCACTACAAAGTTTTAAAATGACCCATTGGAGCCATGTAGTGAACTGTCCATTGCAGCAATAGGAAAAATATTTGCATGTGAAGCATGGCTTCTGCCTTCAAACCAGAACATGCCGGGCGGTGGTGGCGCACGCCTTTAATCCCAGCATTTGGGAGGCAGAGGCAGGCGGATTTCTGAGTTCGAGCCCAACCTGGTCTACCGAGTGAGTTCCAGGACAGCCGGAGCTACACAGAGAAACCCTGTCTCGAAAACAACAACAACAACAAACCAGAACATGAGGAACAGATTACTGTGTACACTGCACAGTGAAATAGGATAGGCAATAGCTACATCACGATTAAAGTTTAAGGGAGTCAGCTGTAGGGGACACCATTATGAAGAAAATACTGATACAAGCAGGGTGAGTGAGTTTGTAATTTCTGAGCACGTATTAATTTATGTATGTGAAGAAAAACATACCAGATTGCAGGGTGTACAATTCAGGTAGGTTAGCTTGATCCAGTGAATATTGAACTACCAATTAGGAGACTGTCCTGTGGAGATACGTGGAATGCTCACTGATATAATTGTCAGTTCAAAAATTTGAGACACAAACCATTGACTGTGTTGTATTTGTCAGCAGTAACATTGCACATAGGAACAAGGTCAAATACTATCTTATTAATGCCATTCTCTCTACCAGGGAATGCCTGCTCTTTTTCAAAGCTAATATACCTATGTGCTTTTTTCAAATATATTTATCTTTTAAAAAAGCCAATTGTTGGTATTATTTTTTGAATTTAATTTTCTGTATGTATCACTGCTCTAATCTTTTGTTTGTTTCTATTCTCCAAACTTTCCTCATCATTAAGAATTTCATTTTTTGCTGGGCGGTGGTGGCACACGCCTGTAATCCCAGCACTCTGGGAGGCAGAGGCAGGCAGATTCTGAGTTGAGGCCAGCCTGGTCTACAGACTGAGTTCCACGAAAGCCAGGGCTATACAGAGAAACCCTGTCTCGAAAAAACCAAATCCAAAAAACCAAAAAAAAAAAAAAAAAAAAAAAAAAAAAAAAGAATTTCATTTCTTTTGCTCAGAGGCTTTCATATTTGTTTGTTTGTAGCAGTGTCTTCTATAGCTGAGACTTTGGTCATTATATGTAGTTAAGACTTGCTTTGGAGACTTAATCCTGCCTCTACTGCACTGTGCCCTCAAAACAGTCATATACCTCCTTTCAGGCTGGGCCCTACTGCTCAGTGTGATGGAAAAGACATTAGTGGATGAGTGTCCTCTAACCTCCATGGCTTTTTTTTTTTTTTTTTTTTTTTTTTTTTTTTTTGGTTTTTCGAGACAGGGTTTCTCTGTATAGCCCTGGCTGTCCTGGAACTCACTCTGTAGACCATGCTGGCCTTGAACTCAGAAATCCGCCTGCCTCTGCCTCCCAAGTGTTGGTATTACAGGCGTGCGCCACCATCGCCAGGCTTCCATGGCTTTTTTGTGGGAATTACAGATAAAGAGGGACTCAGGTAACAATAGAGTTCATTGACTAACTTTGAAGCTGGTGTAGTCACAGCACAGAAAGGCTGTGGAGGAAAGAAAGTGGGAGCTTTCCTGTTTTGACAGTAGTTGGATTTAGCAATGAGTACTCAGGTAATCAATTTTAAATGATCAGTAAAAGTCCAAACTGGCCATTTTGGGACGTTCAGAGACCAGGGCAATCAAGAATCTGGATGTGGAACTGAATTTATTTCTAGAAACCAAATTTCTGTAGTTACACCAGTTCAACCAACACAGAAGATTTGTACAAACTGGTGTCACTGGGCATAATAGGATTGTTATATTTTTGTTTGAAAGTGAACAACCTGAGAGAAAAGGTATGAATAATATTTCGTGTGCTCTAATACATATGTCTAGTCCCTGAACAATTTTGGACCACAAAGCCTGTTCAAACTTTTAAAATAATTTTTGAGATTATAATTAATCCTTTGAACCGTATCATTTTTTCATCCTGCTAAGTTTCAAACCCTGGGACAAATGAAAGAGGTGCCTATCTAACAAATCAAAGCAGATATGGCTGTCAATTCGCCCTGACATTCCTACCTGTTACAAGGTGTGCCTGGTAGAACTGCCCTCTAGCCTAGGGGCTGGTCTGTCTGTCTTTCAACTGCCCTTCCTTGTGTAATCCAACCATTTTGTTAACTGGTCTTTTTATCTATCATTTACTCTCCTGACTGATAGGTTATTTCTTTGTGAATGATAGGTTATTTCTCTGCCTTTGAAATAAGCCAATTGAATCTAGATTAGATTATATTAAATGCAGGTTTATTGGGGAAGTCACTTTGGGAGGGATGGGTTGAGGGGAAAGAGAAAGACAGAAAGGGTGTGTGCACAGAAAGAGAAGGAAAGGAAAAGAGCAAGAGGAGACCAAAATGTCTGGATTATATAGGAAATAGTCTCTGAGAGAAGGCAGCCCAGCCCCTGGGCTGGAAAGTTCAGGGTTGGGAGCAGGTTATGCCAAATAGGGACTGAGGAGTGCTGGAAAACCTGGAGGACAGGTCTGCTTTGATATATAAAATGTACACCTAAGTCCCTTGTCTAGAACACTGACCTCCTGATCTGGTTCTCCCCTCTCCCCTCTCCCCTCTCCCCTCTCCCCTCTCCCCTCTCCCCTCTCCCCTCTCCCCTCTCCCCTCTCCCCTCTCCCCTCTCCCCTCCCCTCCCCCTCCCCTCCCCTCCCCTCCCCCTCCCCTCCCCCTCCCCTCCCTCTCCCCCTCCCCCCTCCCCCTCCCCCCTCCCCCTCCCCCTCTCCCCTCTCCCCTTACTTGGCTTGGGTCATGGCCACTCTGGAATTTCGTAGATGCATCTATGTCTTGCTATGTTCTCTCTTTTATCTATAATAAAATTTCTATTACACCATAACTAGAAGTCATGTATGTTCCTTTTCATTTGTTTTTTTTTCAATCACCTTCCATTGACCACTTCTTGCTTTCAAATTAATGGCCACGTTTTGCTTTAATTGTTGTTACTGTTTGATTTGACAGAAGTTTGGTTATAGGATTTTCCAGCTATGAGGTAGAGATGGCTCCACTGGATATTGAGTATGTAATGGATTGTACATACAAATGACCCTGTGCCTTGGAAGAGTAACGGGAAGTGCTCTGGGAGACTGGAAAGTTCTGCTAAAATTCAAATTTCCCAGAGTAGGGCTCTGTCTGTTCCTAGGTTGGAAGGGCAGAACTAGAAAGGCCTCAGCTGTCTGAGTCATTTGGTTTCTGATCCCTTAGTACAGGAGCTGCCTCTGTCCCGAGGCCCAGCTTGGTTGTCTAAGTTAATGAGGGGCTCTGGGCAGGCCTAGCAATCAGGAGCACAAATGGGATATAGCTTGCAAGTTCTTTCCAGGATTTTCCTGATATAGCTGTAAAGAGCAGTGAGGGAGACCACAAGCCATGTCATGATGGGTGTGGGAGGCACTATTCCCAGACCAGGACGAGCATGTCTGCTGAGTCTTACCTGCTTAGACTGAGATAGCCTGTGGGTGAGACCGTGGTTCAGTTGGTCCATGTGGTGACTTGGGCAGAGGCCCTTGGCCTCTTATCCTACCTGAGTGTGCATTTCCTGGCTGAGTGGGTAAAAGGAGGGATGGGATGAGATGTGACAGGAAGACACTGAAGTTCTGGCAGTGGAAAGCCCTGGTGCTTATAATATCACTTTCCATTGTGCACACACAAGCATTGCTTTTGGTGTACAGTAGGTAGACAGATTGGAAAACTGAAGGTCTGGATTCTAGAAGTTTTGAATTCATTTTTCATTCAGTTTTGTGTGACAACTTCTATAAATAGTTTTGAAAGTGATATAAAGGAGGTGATGGGGATGGTACTTTAGTAATACTTGATCAGAATCTTTTTTTTTTTTTTTTTTTTTTTTTTTTTTTTTTGGTTTCTCGAGACAGGGTTTCTCTGTGTAGTCCTGGCTATCCTGGAACTCACTCTGTAGACCAGGCTGGCCTCGAACTCAGACATCCGCTTGCCTCTGCCTCCCAAGTGCTTGGATTACAGGCGTGCACCACCATGCCCGGCTGATCAGAATCTTTTTACCTCTCTACTAACACCATGCATCTTGGCATGATTCAGGAAAATTCAATTTCAGGGTACAAAAGGAGTTCCTGAGATGCAGAGGTTTCCTAGGTGTGCATGGTGGATAGGTGTTATACTTGAGGTAAAATTGCACATATTTAGTGTATGTATCTGATGCATTTGGACATATTACCTATAGCCATATAACATCACTACCTACCACAAACAACCAGAGTTCTCTATGCATTCTTTTTTGTTTGTTTGTTTGTTTTTTGTTTTTTGTTTTTTGTTTTTGTTTTTCCGAGACAGGGTTTCTCTGTCTAGCCCTGGCTGTCCTGGAACTCACTCTGTAGACCAGGCTGGCCTTGAACTCAGAAATCTGCCTGCCTCTGCCTCCCAAGTGCTGGGATTAAAGGCGTGTGCCACCACCGCCTGGCCCTATGCATTTTTATTCTACCATGTCTATGTGTGTCTACAGTATACAGAGTTCTCATAAAAATGACAGAATTGCTATGAATCCCAGAAATCTCCTTGGCAAATTTTCCAGGCACTTGAAATTAAAGACATATCAGAATTCTCAAGCTTGTTGCAGTTAGATTCATGGTGGCCTAAATATTATAAAATATTAAAAAATAACCTAACTTCTCATTAGTAGATGACAAGTTGGGTGCCTCAGGAGGAAACTGAGCTGAATGAAGGAAGACAATAGTAATGGTTAAAGGATTATACTCTCACAGTCAATGCTGTATCCATTACAAAACAGCATGTAATTACAGTTTAGGCACTGTCAATCTGCCCAATTCTCTCTCCTATCTGATTTTAATCTTTAATGCACTCTCATTTGGCAGATGAGCATGAGAGTTTCAGCCATCTTGTTTACACTACTGGTAGCAATAGAAAATGAAGGGCAGAAAGAACACAAAATCTAGCTGGAAAAAAAAATCACCTTCAAAGGGTTTGTTAGAACATTTTTTAGTTGGTATGTGATCTTTTTAGTAACAAGAGTTGTTTCAGAAATGATAAGCAAATGTGCTATTATAGAATACATTAAAATGCAGAAAGTTGGGTTATTTGGATGGCCAGCCTGGTCTACAGAGTGAGTTCCAGGACAGCCAGGGCTACACAGAGAAACCCTGTCTTGAAAAACCAAAAAAAAAAAAAAAAAAAAAAAAAAAAAAGCAAAAATGGCAATAAGAAACAGACTGACTTATTTTGCTTGAATTTAATGAATGATAGTAAATTATGGTTAAATAAAAATGTAAGCCGGGCGTTGGTGGCGCACGCCTTTAATCCCAGCACTTGGGAGGCAGAGGCAGGCGGATTTCTGAGTTCGAGGCCAGCCTGGTCTCCAGAGTGAGCTCCAGGACAGCCAGGACTACACAGAGAAACCCTGTCTCGAAAAACCAAAAAAAAAAAAAAAAAAAAAAAAAAAAAAAAAAAGTAATAGTCTTTGACAAGTATCTCATCTTTGTTTTTTTTTATGATCAAAAAGCCAAACTGATATGGTGACACTGTGATTCTTGCTTTGGAGAATGTGTTTAGACATTTAGCATTTTTATATATCAGTTTGTATATGTTTAATATAATATAAAATTCATGTAGAAATACTGTATGACATTGCATATATAGTTCAATTTATTTTGGATTTTTTTTGTTTTGTTTTTTTATCGAGACAGGGTTTCTCTGTTTAGCCCTGGCTGTCCTGGAACTCACTCTGTAGACCAGGCTGGCCTCGAACTCAGAAATCTGCCTGCCTCTGCCTCCCAAGTGCTGGGATTACAGGCATGTGCCACCACTGCCTGGCTTCAATTTTTTTTTTTATAGTTGTTTAAACATTAGTTTTACTTAAAGAGAAGCAGGGCTGGAGAGATGGCTCAGAGGTTAAGAGCAATAACTGCTCTTCCAGAGGTCCTGAGTTCAATTCCCAAAAACCACATGGTGGCTCACAACCATCTGTAATAGGATCTTATGCCCTCTTCTGGTGTGTCTGAAGACAGCTAGTGTACTCATATAAGTAAAATAAAATGAAAAATTCTTTAAAAATAAAAAGAGGGGGGCTGGAGAGATGGCTTAGTGGTTAAGAGCACTGACTGTTCTTCTGAAGGTCCTGAGTTCAAATCCCAGCAACCACATGGTGGCTCACAGCCATCCATAATGAGACTTGATGCCCTCAGCCGGGCGATGGTGGCACACGCCTTTAGTCCCAGCACTTGGGAGGCAGAGGCAGGCAGATTTCTGAGTTCGAGGCCAGCATGGTCTACAGAGTGAGTTCCAGGACAGCCAGGTCTATACAGAGAAACCCTGTCTCGAAAAAACCAGGGGGGGGGGGAAGAAGCAGGACTACTCTTTTGGAATTGAATGAGCAGGAAACTCTGTAATTCCATAATCCAAGGTCATGAGAATTGAATTAATGTTTTTAAATTGGAATAAATTCTTCTTTCATACAATGTATTCTGACCACCGTTTTTCCTCCCTTTAATCCTCATAAGTGGAGCCTACCTTTCCTCTTCCCCAGATCCACTCTCCCTGCTCCATTTCCTCTTCAGAAAAGAACAAACTTCCAAGAGTAGACAGCCAAATAAGACCAAACAAGATACAAAACAAAAGGCAATAGACCTCATACTGAGTCTGGAGAAGGCAACTTCATAGGAGGAAAACAGTTTCAAGTGCAGGTGAGAGAGTCAGAGCTACATCTGTTCCCACTGTTAGGATTCCCACAAAAACACCAAGCTAACAGCCATAACATATCCACATAAGACCTGGTAGAGACCCATGCACACCCCATTTTTGCAACTTTAGTCTGTGTGAAATTTTTGGCCATCCAGGTTGTGTAAGACTTGAGTTTCCTCTCCTGGTATGGGCTTAAATTTAAAGCAACCATTGGTTCCTGACTCCAAAGAGTTTGATGACACAATGCCTCTGCACATCTTGCAGGCAGGACAGATTTTACATGGAGGGTTTTTTAGATGGGTTGGTGTCCAGGATTCTCTTTCTGTAGCCTATAGAGTGCCTTCTCATCCCAAAGAGACTAGAACACTGGAGTGCAGTCTCCAAACCTGCAAACCTATCTATTCAGTGAAGTATATGGAAGTTGTCCTCAGCAATGGCTCTGCTGTCTGTTTTCAGAGAGTAATCTTCTGTCCTAGCATCAATCTGGGTGGTTTAGGGATCCCATGGGATCTTCTCTGCCAACAATTCAACTGAAAATAACCCAATCTTCCTACTGAAACCCTGCCTGGCCACAAAAGATGGCCAGTTCAGACTCTGTATTCTCCGTTACTAAGAGTCCTCACTAAGATCACCCTCATAGAAGTTTCCACTACACTAGGTTTCTATACTAACACCCAAGTGCCCCATAATTCTAGTCGTTTCTTTCTGCACTGGACTCCCTCTCACTCTGTCCCAGTTCATATTTAGTCCACCCACAGAATCTATTCTAATTCCCCTTTCCAGGGAGATCCATTCTTCTGTCCTGTAGCCCTCCTCTTTACCTATCCTTTCTGGGTCTGTGGAGTATAGCTTGATTATCATTTACTTAATAATTTGTATTTGTTTTTAAATCAATGAATACTATATTTGTTTTTCAGGGTCTTGTTTTCCTTACTTAGGGTGAATTTTTTTTCTAGTTGAATATATTTTCTTGTAAATTTCATGGTGTTCTTTGTGGTTTCCAATCTTTGTCTGTGAATCTCTGCATCTGTTTCAGTCAGTTGCTGGATAGGCTCCTGTCTGCATGTATAAAAGTATTCTAAATAATATCAGGGATTGATGCTTGGCTATGGGATGGGTCTCAAGTTGGGTAAGGTATAGGTTGGTTCTTCCCTTATTGTCTGCTCCATCTTTGTGCCTGCATTTCTTTTTTTCTTTTCTTTTTTTCTTTTTTTTAAAATAAAGATTTATTTATTTATTATATATAAGTACACTGTAGCTGTTTTCAGACACCCCAGAAGAGGGCATCAGATCTCATTATGGATGGTTGTGAGCCACCATGTGGCTGCTGGGATTTGAACTCAGGACCTTCGGAAGAGCAGTCAGTGTTCTTAACTGCTGAGCCATCTCTCCAGCCCCTGTGCCTGCATTTCTTGTTACAGGACAGATTTTGGGTAGAAAGTTTTATGATTCAGGTGGTGTCCTTAAATCTCTACTGGCTGTCAATCCTGACTGCCTTTTCTATCTATAGTCTCCTTCACATGCTAAAGAATACTCTACTTCCCATGCTAAAGATGACTCTATTTACCACTACCACCACCATCACCACCACCACCACCACCACCACCACCACCACCACCACCACCAACCCATGCCAGCTGCAGATTTACTGGCTCTATGGCCTGCTTTCCAGTCTCTCACCACACCTATTCCTGACTATTCCCCTTACTATTCCAATCCTGCTTTTCACCAAGTTCCCTCTCTCCATCTGCCTCCTATGACTGTTTTATTCTGCCTTCTGTGTGAGATTCAACCATGCTCACTTAGGTTAGCTTCTTTGAGTCTGTGGAATTTAGCATGGATATCCTGTACTTTATGGTTAATATTTACTTGTGAGTACATACATGCATGTCTTTTTTGGGTCTGGATTACTTCACCCAGGATGATATTTTCTAGTTCTGTTCATGTGCTTGCAAGTTTCATGATGTCCTTGTTTTCTAATAGCTGAATATTATTCCATTTTTAAAATGAACCACATTTTCTGTATCCACTGTTCTGTTGAGGGATATCTGGGTTGTTTCCAGTTTCCAGCTATTATGAATAGAACTGCTATGAACATAGTAGAGCACATACCATATGTCTAAGAAGGTACCCTAAGGGTAACACTCCCTCCTGTTTGGCTTAAATTAATGGAAGGAGTAGGCAAAGTGATTCCTAGTCACTGGAAAGAACTTCAAATAAAACCTTCCCAACTGTGGTCCAAACATGGGAGGGTTCATCAACTTAGAAGCCAAACTTGACAGGATCACCCATATTGTGCTGGTTCTGGAAACTGAAAGATGGAAAATTCCAGGTTGTGAACACTTCCTCTATGGTTTCAGTCAGCACTATTCCAACCATCTTTTGACAGAGTCAGAGTCCCAGTGAAGATTCTGTGAGAGTTCATTGTATTGAAGTTGTAATGATGAAGAGTTGCATTTTGTAACCAAAAGATGTTGAGATACCTAAGGCATTGAGAAATCTATCATGCAGAGATGCACACAGGGAAAGGAAGTATCCAAACTGAGAGATGCATGAAAATTTAAAGCAATTGGGCCATCTAAGCCCTTAGAAAGTAAAGTCCAGGGCTGGAGAGATGGCTCAGTGGTTAACAGCACTAGTTACTCTTCTGAAGGTCCTGAGTTCAAATCCCAGCAACCACAGGGTGGCTCACAACCATCTGTAATGAGATCTGACACCTTCTTCTGGACTGTCTGAAGATAGTTACAGTGTACTTACATATAATAAATAAATAAATCTTAAAAAAAATCCGGATGGTGGTGGCGCACACCTGTAGTCCTAGCACTTTGGGAGGCAGAGGCAGGCGGATTTCTGAGTTCAAGGCCAGCCTGGTCTACAGAGTGAGTTCCAGGACAGCCAGGGCTACACAGAGAAACCCTGTCTCGAAAAAAACAAATCCAAAAGAAAGAGAGAGAGAGAGAGAGAGAGAGAGAGAGAGAGAGAGAAAGAAAGAAAGAAAGAAAGAAAGAAAGAAAGAAAGAAAGAAAGAAAGAAAGAGAAGTCCAATGTGTCTCAAACAAAGGTATATGATTCGGTGTTTGCCCTGCTATGTTTCTTGCCTTGGTTCAATCTCCCCTCCCTATGTGCACATGCCTATCTATTGGAATGGGAAGGGGTATTCTGTGCCATTGTATGCTGGAAAGATATAACTTGTGTTCTGATTTTAAAAGAAGTGGTGATCAAGAAATTTCCCTAAGTGTCAGAAGAGACTTTGAACATTTGAACAGTGTAGGAGCTCCTACAGACTATTAGGATCATTGAAGTTACACTGCATGCATTTTTATCACAGGGTGAATGTGAGCCTATAGTGCCCAGGGTCAGAATACAGTTGATTGAAACAAAATGTTCCTAGATAGGTTGATTTCTTTGAACACTTGTCTGTCCTTTGTGGCTTTCTTTGGTGAGCTTATAGAAGCTCTTTTAGGGGGAGCCGTTCCAGATTTTTTATTAGGGGATAGGATTTATGTGTCTGTAGACTCAACAAATTTCTTTCCTTTTTTTTTTTCTTCAAGACAGGGTTTCTCTGTGTAGCCCTGGCTGTCCTGGAACTCACTCTGTAGACCAGGTTGGCCTCGAACTCAGAAATCCGCCTGCCTCTGCCTCCCAAGTGTTGGGATTAAAGGCGTGCGCCACCACCGCCCGGCTTCTTTCCTTTTTTATTTTTTGTTTCTCCAATAGTTTATATATTCATTATCCTCCTTATCACTGTTCCCACTCAAGGTCACTCCCATCATAGGGTTCCTGTCCCAGTCCCTTTTGTTTCTCCTTTGATTGGCTGTGGGCCCTCCTGGGTGTCCCCCAATCATGGCACATTAAGTGTCTGTTGGGTTAGGTGCCTCCTCTCCCACTGAGCCCAGACAATGCAGTGTACTTAAGGGAGCAGATTCCAGAGATAGTCAAGAGCTTTAGGGACAGTCTCTACTCCAGTTGTTGGGAGACCCATATGAAGTCTGAGCTGCACATCTGTTACATATGTGCCAGGAACCTTACTCAAGCATCTGTATGTTCTTTAGTTGGTGGTTCAGTCTCTGAGAGTCCCCAAGGGTCCAGGTTAGTTGAGTCTGTTGGTCTTCCTGTGGAGTTCCTATCCCATTCAGGGCCTTCAGTCCTTTCCCACACTCTCATAAGACTCCCCAAGGTCCATTAAATGTTTGGCCGTAGATCTCTACATCTGTTTCAGTCAGCTGCTATGTGGAGCTTCTTAGAGGACAATTATGCTTAGGTCCTGTCTGCAAGCAAAGCAACGTATCCTTAATGTCAACGATTGGTGCTTGCCCATAAGGGGGGTCTCAAGTTGGATGAGTTTTCATTAGCTATTCCCTCAGTCTCTGCTCCATCTTTGCTTCTTTTAGACAGGACAATTTCTTTCTTTCTTTCTTCTCTCTCTCTCTCTCTCTCTCTCTCTCTCTCTTTCTTTCTACTGCATTGTGGTTGAAACTGATCATTCAGCTTTCTTCTCATGCTCTCATACATTCACCATTTGGACTCTGTCTCTAAACCACATAAGATACTGTAGAAGCATTTGCTATTCAATACTAAGCCATTTTACAAGCCTGGTAGTTTTTTTTATTTTTAATTTTCTTCCTTTTTTTTTTTTTTGTTTTTTAAGACAAAAGTTTCTCTGTGTAGCCTTTCCTCTTCTGAAAGGGATTAGATGTCGGCCATTATGCCTGGCTAATTTTGTTTTTATATTAATAGCTTATGTGCTTGGAATGTCAGTTTTTATACATGCAAGTGATATGCTGTTGTATAGATCTTCATCCACATCTTGAATTTTGAAGTTTGGCCAAGAATATACAGTCTATAATTTATTTCTCAGGATGGCATGTGTTCATGACATCAATACTACCTGAGGCTTCAGAGCCATTGGATTGAAGGTGTGTGACATTTTTTTCTAACTGTTGAATTTTTCCAGAGTTTGACTTTTTGCCAGTGTGCATGAATATGAACATCATGTGTGTTTCATCTTTACTGTTGTCAGATGACAGCCTCAGAACACTTAAGCTTGAAGTAATGAGCAGTGGTAGGTTCTCATGTAAATACTGGCAATTGACCCCCTTTATGTGGAAGACCAGAAGGAGCTTTCCACTGCTGAGCCATCTCCCCTGCCCTATGTTGCTCATTTATGATCAACATTTATATTACTAGTATTTTCATCTGCCCATTTGTAACTGTTTAAATATGCATTCTCTTTTATAAAATTTTATTTATGGTTTAGTTTAAACTGGGGCACTTCAGGTTTCTGCCAGATGACTATAGAACTGTAGTGAATGCATAATTCTTTGTAGGAACTTCAGTAAAGACCTCTGAATTCTTTCTATGCTTTTTGTTGGCTTGATTGCATTTTGCAGGGGAATGAGTGTTGTGATCATAAAAAGAGAAAGAGATGTGAGAATATGTTCTGTGGCAGTGTGGGGGAAGTGGGTGCCTCAGCAGGCCCATGCTGAGGCATCCTTTACCCCTGAGGGACCAGACACACACAGGCATAGTATAGAATAGAGTTTATTCAGGGCATGGGATGGGAGTTAAGAGGGGTAGTAGAGGCAGAGAAAGGCAGAGAGAGGGAGAGAGTAGAGAAGCAGAGGCCAGCCATGTCCATGGGGGGGAGGGGAGGGGAGCCCAAGAGGGGGCAAGAGAGAGGGTAGGAGAGTGTGAGAATAAGAGAGGCAGGAGAGGTAAGACATAGGGAAAGGGGTGAGCAGTCCCCTTTATAGTAGGCCAGGCCTAGCTGGCTGTTTCCAGGTAACTGTGAGGTAGAGCTTAGACAGAATCCTAACAATGAGGGTCTTAATATGTGCCTTTTGCTGTCCTGGAACTTGTTGCATAGCCCAGGCTAGCATTGCACTCAATGACACACTTGTCTGTGCCTCTGGGATTAAAGCCATGAGCAAACATACCCAGCTTGCCCATCATTTTTGGTACTTTGTGATTATTTGTACAATTTCTCTGATGTGTGCTTAATAATGTTGATCTGTTTGCCTCTCTCCTTCCCCCCTCTCTATCAATTGTAGTTTGTCTTGCAAGACTATATCATATTCAAAGGGTTCAGAAGTGACACATGTGTACCCCATAATTCAACTTCCTTCTAAAATAACTTACTGATTAGAATATAACTTCTCTGTCAGGAAATAGTGGAGGAAGCTCCAGAATTATATGAACATATTGTCAAGGAAGCATACATTTATTTTACAGTGATGTCAGTATCATGCTTTGTGTTGTACACATGTATGGGATATTTTAGGATACAGTGACTTATGATGATGTGCATGTGAACTTCACTGGGGAAGAGTGGGATTTGCTGGATCCTTCCCAGAAAAGTCTCTATGAAGAGGTAATGCTGGAGACCTACCAAAACATCACTGCTATAGGTAAGACTGTGAATTTTCTTTTGTTCTTCAAAATAAGGGAACAAATGTTTCTTTGTTATTGATCTTCTGTTATTTCAATTGAAAATGAGGAAGAATGTGCTGAATGAATAAGGTTCACGGAATGTTCACAGTAGCTTTCACAGTACTGTGAAAATTCACAGTAACTTGAATTTTGCCTAATTTTCAATACTATATCATTCATTTTCTGGTACTGTGTTTTAGGCTACAACTGGGAAGACCATCATATTGAAGAACACTGTCAAAGTTCTAGAAGACATGAAAGGTAATTTTCATGTGCAAGCTGATACAAATATGCCTCTGGGGAAATTTTAGTAGGTCCTGGAAGCTCTAAAGAAAAGTAAGAGTGTAAAATATCAGTTCTTTAAGTGTAGCTATGATTATAACATTTTTGCAGAACCGTGTACCACAATGTCAGTTACCTGATTTGTGTTTAAAAGGCATTCCTCTAAGAAAAAAGACAAGGAAACAGTAACTTAACCAATATTTTTATTTGATTTGTAGTTACATTAGAGCTATGCTGTAGAACTATCAATCTGTTTAGTCTCATAACATTGAATAGGTTATAAGTATATGTTCAAAACCTTACTTTTTTTAAAGAGTGCATGTCCTATACCTCACTTCACATATCTTTTTTTTTTTAAAGAACTATTTATCTATTTTGGATATAGGAGTATACTGAAGCTGTCTTTAGACACACCAGAAGAGGGCATCATATCCCACTACAGATGGTTGTGAGCAACCATGTGGTTGCTGGGAGTAGAATTCAGGACCTCTGGAAGAGCATTCAGTGCTCATAACCACTGAGCCATCTCTCCAGATCCCGTCCAAAACTTTCTAATAAGCAAATAGTCCGTGGTAAAGTTGGAGATGCTCATATACTTGTAGTGACATTGCTAAGTTTATTGATAGGATAGTTTATGAGAGTCAAGAATCTTGTCACGGAGAAACCTGAATCCATAGTCCACATGTCTGTGAGGAGCAAAAAGTCAAACTGTGAATGCAATGTGGAAACATTTCATTTGTTACTCTTCTTTTAATACATATATCATGTGTCACAATGGATGTGACATGTGAAACATAGGAAAATTGAAAGAAGCAATGTCCCTGTTTCTGTCCCAAATCAATGAGAAGATATGTAGTATTCTGCCTTTGGTAGACTATCTGAATATGATACAAGTTTGCAATTAATTAGTTTTCCAAGTTTACTGGGAAAATGCCCAAAGTCACACTGCAGAAAATCCCTAAAGTACTAGGTATTTGGAAATTCTTCTCTTTGTCCTGGTTCACTTTGCAAATGTGGTTTGACTCATACTATAGGAAAAATTATGTATGCAGTGTGGTAAAGCTTTGAGTTGGTCCATTGTTCTTCAGATATGTGAAATACATCATATAAAAATCTCATATACGCCGGGCGGTGGTGGCGCCCACCTTTAATCTCAGCACTTGGGAGGCAGAGGCAGGCGGATTTCTGAGTTTGAGGCCAGCCTGGTCTACAAAGTGAGTTCCAGGACAGCCCGAACTACACAGAGAAACCCTGTCTCAAAAAACCAAAAAAAAAAAAAAACAAAAAAAAACTCATATACAAAAAGGATGTTATAAATGTGAGCCATGTAATAAATGCTCTAACAATGACAGCTATCTTCAAAGATGTAAAACAACCCATAATGGGGGGAACAGCATTAATATAAACAAAGTGATAAAACCTTAAGATCTGATTCATCTTTAACATTATATCAAATTCTAAAATTCATATAAACTATTAAAATGTTTGAGTATAGTAAAGCTTTCACATGTGCCACTTATCGTTGCAGGCATGAAAGAAGTCATATTGGAGAGAAACCCTATGAATGTAATCAATGTGGTAAAGCCTTTGTACGTCACAATCATCTCCAAATACATAAGAGAACACACACTGGAGAGAAACCTTATGAATGTAATCAATGTGGTAAAGCCTTTGCATGTCACAGTCGTCTCCAAAGACATAAAAGAACACATACTGGAGAGAAACCTTATAAATGTAATCAATGTGGTAAAGCTTTTGCACGTCACAGTCATCTCCAAAGACATGAAAAAACACATATTGCAAAGAAATCCTATGAATGTAATCAGTGTGGTAAAGCCTTTTCACAACAGAATGGTCTCCAATATCATAAAAGAACACATACTGGAGAGAAACCTTATGAATGTAATCAATGTGGTAAAGCCTTTGCATTTCACAATAGCCTCCAATATCATAAAAGAACACATACCGGAGAGAAACCTTATGAGTGTAATCAATGTGGTAAAGCCTTTGCATTTCAGTATAGTCTCCAAAAACATAAAAGAATACATACTGGAGAAAAGCCTTATGAATGTAATCAATGTGGTAAAGCTTTTTCACATGGAAATCGTCTCCAATATCATAAAAGAACACATACTGGAGAGAAACCTTATGAATGTAATCAATGTGGTAAAGCCTTTGCATTTCACAATAGTCTCCAAAAACATAAAAGAACACATACTGGAGAGAAACCTTATCAATGTAATCAATGTGGTAAAGCATTTTCACAACAGAGTAGTCTCCAATATCATAAAAGAACACATACTGGAGAGAAACCTTATGAGTGTAATCAATGTGGTAAAGCCTTTGCATGTCACAATAGTCTCCAAAAACATAAAAGAACACATACTGGAGAGAAACCTTATGAATGTAATCGATGTGGTAAAGCCTTTGCATTTCACAATAGCCTCCAATATCATAAAAGAACACATACTGGAGAGAATCCTTAATGCATCAATGTGGTAAAGACTTTGCAAGTCACAGTCATCTCCAAGTACATGAAAGAACACATTTTGGAAAGAAATCTTAGGTGTAAGAAATCTTAGCAATCAATGGTGTAAAGGCTTTGGATGTTAGAGTAATCTCCAAAGACATAAAAGAACATATACTGGACAGAAACCTCATGAATGTAATCGATGTGGTAAAGCATTTGCAAGTCACAGTCATCTACAGCAACATTAAAGAAGTCATAAGGGAGAGAAACCTTAATTTGTGTGGTAAACCCTTTGCAGGTCAGGGTTATCTACAAAGATATAAAAAATCACATACTACAGAGAAATCTTATGAACGTAATCAATGTGCTAAATGGAAACTTTTGTAAGTCACAGTCATCTGCAACTATATAATAGAACACATTAAGGAGAGAAACCTTAAGAATATTAGCAGTTATAAAACTTTTGCATGTCACAGTCTTCTCTGAATACATAAAGGAACACATATCATAGAGATGCCCTACAGATGTAATGAATATAGTAATGTTTTCTAGGTCACAGTCATCTCAGAACACAGAGAAGAAACATACTGGAGAGAAATTGGAGAGAGTTATATCATGTTAGGAATTATTATCTGGTTATTGTTTTCATATTGACAAGGAGATATAAGTATGTATCAAATTGACAAGGGATAGATTGTGATTGCTATTCTTGGTTTACAATTTAATTTCTAAAATGGAAAGCATAGGTCCAGGCATGGTGGTACATGCCCTTAAACCCTAGGAGATGAGCATCAAGCAGATTTCTGAGTTCAAGTCCATCCTGATACAGAACAAGTTTCAGGTAAAGAAAAGCTTAGGTCTAAGCCTGTAGATACAGATCCATGCAGATCTCTGAGTTCAAGGTCAATATATAGAGCAAGTTCCAGGACAACCAAGCTGAGGCAGTAAAGAAGTTGGAGAACAGAAAACTGGTGATAATGTAATAGAAGGGGCCATGTCCCAGGGCCAGCAAGCAGCAGAACTCAGCAGCTTTGGCTTTAGAGGCAAGAACAGAAGGGACTACTGGGAAAATTGATACTAGTTAGCTGTAGCTAAGATATTAAAAGTGATGAGGAAGAGACCTGCATCACTGAGGTGAAATCTTCTAGAAAGTGTTTTCTGAGAGGACAAAGAGGCTGTGTTCCAGAGATAGCCAACGTTGTACCCTGTGTTGCAGCTGAACTTGGTAACATGTAAGAATCACCCAGGTGGTACTGGTTTTGAAGGCATGAAGGTGTCATGCAGAGCATCTGAGCCTTGGCACCATGAAGGGAATATAAGGGAGGCTATCAGTGAAGCCTAGTTGCAGCAGAAGAACCCAGCATATTGAAGATGCCAGTGCCATGGGATGAGCAGAAAACAACAGCAGCAGTAGAGTGGAGTCAACCAGAGCTTAGTGATACAGAGGGCAAAGCTGGAGAAGAGACCCAAGCTCTTTGGAGGAGTGCAAAAGATCATGTATGGATACTAGGCATTGGAACAAGAAACTGTAACACTGAGGCTACTTTGGAAACACCAAGATCTTTGGGATGCCAGAGCTGTGGGTTACCTGCTCAGGAAAATTGCTTTCAGGGAATAAAACAAGCCAAAGAGAAAGAATTGTGCTGCAGTGAATAAAGCAGAAAGGAGTTGGAGATCTAAAGAATGCTAACATCAGACATGGAAATGCAGAGTTTGGAGATTTCCCAGCTGGCTTTTGGTTTTGTTTTGGTCCAGTATTTCCTCACAATGACATTTAGGAATGGTGACGTATATCTTGTAAAGTTGGAAGTGTATGATCTGTTTTTTGATTTTCTTTTTTAGGAGATTACAGTTACATGATTGGATGATTCTCAGAAGAGACTTTGAATTTTGGGCTTTTAACATTTTTGAGACTGCTATAGATGGGGACTTTTGAAGTTGGACCACATGAATTTTTCATTATGCTATGTTTAAGTATGGTCCCCATATATTCCTGTACTTCAACAGTCTTATGGGGGCCAGTGAGTGGAATGTGAAAGTTTGAATATGCTTGTCACAGGGAATAGCATTATCAGAGGGTGTGGCCTTATTGGGAGAAATAGATCACTCTGGGGATGGACTTTGAAGCTCCACCCAGTGCAGAACAGACCCTCCTATTCACTCCCTGGAAGACAGTCTTCCAGACTGCCTTTGGATCAAAATGCAGAACACTCATCTTCTCCAGCATCATGGCTGCCTGCATGCTACCATGCTTCTTGCCATGATGAAAATGGACTAAACCTCTGAAACTGTAAGCCGGCCCCAATTAAATGTTTGCTTTTATGAGAGTTGCCTTGGTCATGATATCTATTCCTAGTAATGGAAATGCTAAGACAGAAATCCTGTGAGTGTATTTAATATGGTGAAGCCTTTGCACAATTCTTCAGGCTTCATTATCATGAAAGAATACGTACTGGAGAGAAATCTTTTGAATGCATTCACTATGGTTAAGCTTCTTACTATGGTTAAGAAGGAATGACTTTGGCTGATACAGTTCTCATTCTGTCTGTTTAGAAGGTGAGCATCACACAGGAGTTTATGACAAGCTCAGGCCCTGTCTATATCTGTTAAATCAGAAGTTTTGCTCTCAGCAATGTGAAATCTGTATCATTGCAGGAAACAAGCCCAAGTCACTTTCTTGTATTAGTTCTCACGACTTTGGATTGTGGAATTACAGAGTTTCCTGCTCTTTAATTCCAAAAGAGTAGTCTTGCTTCTCTTTAAGGAAAACTAAGGTTTAAATTGTATAAAAAATAGAAATACATATGTAACATTATACAGTACTGTTACATTAATTTTATATGAAATTTATACAAAGTCATAAAAAATGTTAAATGTCTAAACTCATTCTCCAAAGCAAAAATAAAAGGGTCACCATCTAAGTAAGGTTGGTTATTTGATCAGAATAAAATGAAGATGAGTCATCTGTCATCCATTGCTATTGTCTTCATTCATTAAGCTCAGTGTCCTCCTGAGGCACCCAGCTTGTTATCTACTAATGAGAAGTTAGGTTATTTTATAATTTACGCCACCTTGAATCTAACTGTAACAAGCATGAGAATTCTTTTTTTTAAATTGAATATCATCTTTATTTACTTTGCCAATGGTAAAACCTTTCCTGATTTCCCCCTCCCAAAAGACCCCCAACCCCTCCTCCCACCCCCTGCCTCCACGTATATGCTCCTCCACCAGACTCACCCCGACCTCCTACCCCCCTTGATTTCCCTTTGTTGGGGCATATATTGAGCCTTTACCTGACCAAGGACCACTCCTCCCACTGATGCCCAACAAGGCATTCTTCTGCCACATTTTTGGCTGGGACCGTGTGTACCCCTTGGTTGATGGTTTAGTACCTGGAAGTCCTGGAGCATCTGGGTTGCTATCATTGTTCTTCCCATGGGGCTGTAATCCTCTTCAGCTCCTCTGGACCACCCTCCAGCTCCTCCAATGGGGACCCCATGCCCAGTCCAATGGTTGGCTGTTAGCATCTACCTATGTAATTTTAAGGCTCTGGCAGGGCCCCTCCAGAGACAACCATAGCGTGCTCCTTTTGGGATACACTTCTTGTCATCCATAGTAGTGTCGGGGTTTGGTGACTGTTTATAGGATGAATTCCCAGGAAGGATAGTCTCTGGGTGGCCTTTACTTCAGTCTCTACTCCACACATTATCTCCCTTATTGCTCCTGTGATTATTTTGTTCCCTTTCTCAGAGGAACCAAAGCACCCTCACTTAAGTCCTCCTTCTTGAGCTTCCTGTGCTGGGTGAATTGTAACTTGTTTATTTTGAGCTTTTGGGCGAACATCCAGTGCATACCATGTGCGTTCTTTTGTGATTGGGTTAACTCGCTCAGGATGACACTTTCTAGTTCGATCCATTTGTCTAAGAATTTCATGAATTCATTGTTTTTAATAGCTGAATAGTACTCCATTGTGTATATATACCACAGTTTCTGTATCCATTCCTCTGTTGAAGGACATCTGGGTTCTTTCCAGCTTCTGGCTATTATAAATAAGGCAGAGCATGTGTCCTTATTAAATGTAGGAGCATCTTCTGGGTATATACCCAGGAGTGGTATTGCTGGATCCTCAGGTAGTATTATGTCTAATTTTCTTCAGAGATGTCTCACTTTGTGATTTCTTTATTGTTTCTATTTTCATTTTTAGATCCTGGATAGTTTTGTTCAGTTCCTTCACATGTTTGTTTTTTCCTGAAATTCTTTAAGGAATTTTTGTGTTTCCTCTTTAAGGGCTTCTACCTGTTGACCCATGTTCTCCTGTGTTTCTTTTAGGGAGTTTTGCGATTCCTCTTTAAGGGCTTCTGCATGTTGACCCATGTTCTCCCATAATTCCCTATGGAATTTTTGTATTGCCTTTTTAAGGGCTTCTACTTGTTGACCCATGTTCTCACATATTTCTTTAAGTGATGTTTGTGTTTCATCTTTAAGGGCTTCTACCTTTTGATCCATATTCTCTTGTATTTCTTTAAGGGATTTTTGTGCTTCCTCTTTATTGACTACTACCTGTTGACCCATGTTCTCCTGTATTTCTTTAAGGGAGTTCTGTCCTTCTTGAAGTCCTCCATCAGCAATATGAGATGTGATTTTAAATCTAGCTCTAAGCATGAGAATTCTGATACTTCTTAAAATTTATTTCAAGTGCACAGAAAATATATGGAGTCAGTTCCTGGGATTCCTAGAAATTTTGTCATTTCATGAGAACTCTGTAAACTCTAGACACACATAAACATCATAGAATAAGAATGTATAGAGAACATTGTTTCCTGGGTTTTTTGTGGTAGGTAATGATGTTGTATTGATGTAGGTAATATGTCCAAATGCATCAGATACATACACTATTTACATGCCATTTTACATCAATTATAACCACACCGCACTATTTCAACTAACTTTAGTTGATATCTGTTGTGGATAGCCTGGGGTTGATTGTTGCTTCGAGCTTTAGTAAAGTGTCTTTCACAAATGTGGGTGCCCTTGCTTTTGGAGCAGAGATGTTCAAAATTGAGAGTTCTTCTTGGTAGATTTTTCCTTTGATGGGTATGAAGTGTCCTTCCTTATCTTTTTTGATAACTTTAGGTTGAAAGTCTATTTTATTCGACATTAGAATGGTTACTCCAGCTTGTTTCTTGGGACCATTTGCTTGGAAAATTGTTTTCTAGTTTTTTTTTTTTTTTCGAGACAGGGTTTCTCTGTGTAGCCCTGGCTGTCCTGGAACTCACTCTGTAGACCAGGCTGTCCTTGAACTCAGAAATCTGCCTGCCTCTGCCTCCCAAATGCTGGGATTACAGGTGTGCGCCACCACGCCTGGCTTTGTTTTCTAGCTTTTTACTCAGGTAGTACCTGTCTTTGTCACTGAGGTGGGTTTCCTGTATGCAGCAAAATGTTGGGTATTGTTTATGTATCCAGTCTGTTAGTCTATGTCTTTTTTAAAAGATTTATTTATTTATTTATTTATTTATTTATTCTTTCACAACAGATTTTATTGGTTGAGGAGCAGAGCACAAAGACATTCCAATTCTTATCACACGTGCCCAAAAAGAACCATATATTGTGTTCATGTACCCAAACTCTGAAGAGTCACATTGTGTTCATGTATGCAAATGAAAAGCTACATATTGTTTTTCTTTGAACTTATTCCAGTGATGTTCTAGCTTCAAACTTGGCAGGTTTCGCTAACATCTCTTATAACAACCAAATGCTCATAATCCTCAGTTCCATGAATTCACAATTGCATGCCACACAGATCATACTCAAAATTTCCATCTCTCACAGCACATTATGACAACTGTTAGGAAAATAGACTGCCATGACCACAGACATCACAGTTCTGACAGGGCAAGGACCAAGGACTGGCTTTCTTATGAAATGGTTCTACTAGAACATGGGACCAGATATAACTGAAAATATTCCAGACACAAATGGACAACTGAGACTCCAAATTGCCATTTAGTATGCTTTGTATTGTAGGATATAAAACTAGCCCCCTCTAAGGAATTCTATGGTGACCTCTGTGACAGTCATAGCCTCTCCTGATTCAGTATCCTGCTATTTTCTGGTTGTACCAAAAAATAAACAACCAGCAAATGATTTAACCTCTTTAAAAAAAACCATTTACACTTAAAAAATGGGATGAGGTGGGATTCCCTCACCTTTTAAAAATGTTTCTAGAGCTACTAAAAAAACTAGCATTTACAAAATAGTTGGTAAAAATATTCCTCTGGGTTGTACAAGAAGAGAGGCAGGGACCACTGACAAACATGATGGATGCTTAGTTGGACTTGGCTTCTTTCTCTCTTCAGAGGCAGGTCTCTGGTTTTCCGTCTCTTCATTTTCTGCAGACATCTGTTTGCCAGTCAGCCACTTCAGCCTGTTTGCCCTTTGCTCCCCTCTTCCCTTTTATCTGCACATTTTTGTCTGATGCTTTATCCTTTCCCTCGGCCTTTTTCAGTTTCCCATCCACTTGGCAGGGGTGGGCTTGGCCAACAGCCTTGAGGAGCAGCACTTGGGCTCCGCCTTCAATGCTCCATCCATCCTAACCTTCCTCTTGGGCATCATGGTGGTGCAGTGTGGGAGATGCGTGCGGGATCTGTCACCCCTCCAACTGCTGCAACCTGTTGTGGGGGTGGTAGGAGAACCAGATCAATTTATTTATTTATTATATGTAAGTACACTGTAGCTGTCTTCAGACTACAGAAGAGGGCATCAGATCTTGTTATTGATGGTTGTGAGCCACCATGTCGTTGCTGGGATTTGAACTCATAACCTTCAGAAGAGCAGACAGTGCTCTTAACTGCTGAGCCATCTCTCCAGCCCTAGTCTATGTCTTTTTATTGGGGAATTGAGTCCACTGATATTAAGAGATATTAAGGAAAAGTGATTGTTGTTTCCTGTTATTTTTGTTGTTAGAGGTGGAATTATGTTTATGTGGCTATCTTCTTTTTGGTTTGTTAAAATAAGATTATTTTCTTGCTTTTTCTAGGATGTAGTTTCCCTCCTTGTGTTGGAGTTTTCCATTTATTATCCTTTAAAGGCCAGATTTGTGGAAAGATATTTGTGGACAGTTATTGGAGAGAAAGTGGTGATATCACCTCTGAGTCCAGGAGTGAGAGCACTCCTAGGAGACCAGCACTCTCCTGGTGGGACCTGTGTACAGAGGGCTGTGGAACAGCCTTAGCTCCTGGGTGCAGATGGAGACGGGAAGGCACATATTCAGAATTTCAATGGGCAACTGCATTAGCATCAGAAAGAGCTGATTCTATAATTACACATTTGTTAGATGTTATTGCCATTATGGGAATACAAATTAAAATGGACAACTGCCAGCATATAGTTCTAATAAGATGAAGCAGTTTTTGTGAATATTATAATCCAAAACACAGCAGCTGACTGAAACACATGCACAGAACCACAGGTAAACATTGAATGGACCTTGAAGACTCTTACGGAAGAGTTGGAAGAAGGATTGAAGGCCCCGAAAAGGATAGGAACTCCACAGGAACACCAACAGACTCAACCATCCTGGACCCTCGGGGACACTCAGAGACTAAGTCATCAACCAAATAGCATACACAGGCTGGACTAAGGCCCCTGGCACATATATAACAGATGTGCAGCTCAGTCTTCATGAGAGTCCTTCAACAACTGTAGCAGGTACTAAAGCTGCTGCTTATCTTTGGAATCTGTTCCTTTAACTGGGCTGCCATGTCTGGCCTCAGTGGGAGAGGATGCACTTAGCCCAGCAGAGACTTGATGCACCATGGTGTGGGAATACCCAGGTGGCCCACACACTCTCAAAGGAGAAACAAAGGATATTGTGGGGAGGGACTCTGTGAGGGCCTGGGACCTAGAGTAGAGAAAGTGATCAGGGTGATGATGAATATATAAATGATAGAAACCAAAAAGAAAACAAAAAAAAAAAGAAAGAGAAGGAAAGAAAGAAAGAAAGAAAGAAAGAAAGAAAGAAAGAAGGAAGGAAGGAAGGAAGGAAGGAAGGAAGGAAGGAAGGAAAGAAGGAAGGAAAGAAGGAAAGAAAAAATTTGAGTCTATACATACTATACTCTCTCTCTGAAAAAGAATCTGGAAAGGCTCCTCCTAAAGAGTTTCCACAAGCCCCACAAAGAAAATCAGTCAGGACAGACAAGTGTTCGAAGACTTCAATCCTATCTGGAAGCTTTTTGTTTCAGTCTACTCCATTTTGACCCTGGTCACTATAGTCTCATGTTCATCCTGTGATGAAAATGCATTCAGTCTAACTTCATTGATCCTAATAGTCTTCAGGAGGACCTAAAATGTTCAAATGTCTAAAGTCTCTTCTGACACTCAAAGCAATTTTGTTTTGTTTTGTTTTGGTTTTTTTGAGACAGGGTTTCTCTGTGTAGCCCTGGCTGTCCTGGAACTCACTCTGTAGACCAGCTTGCCTCAAACTCAGAAATCTGCCTGCCTCCCAAGTGCTGGGGTTAAAGGCATGCACCACCATTGTCCAGCTCAAGGCAATATCTTGAAAGCCACGTCTTGTAAAATCAGAGAGCAAGTTATATCTTTCTAACATATAATAGCACAGAATACCCCTTCCCATTCCAAGAGAGAGCAATGTGCACGTAGGGAGAGAAGATTGGACCAAGGCAAGAAACACAACAGGACAAGCACCAAATCCTATAGCTTTATCTCAGACACATTGGACTTAAGTTTCTAAAGGCTTAGACGGCTCTGTTCCTGTAACTTCTCATATATCTCTCAGTTTGGGCACTTCCTCTCTCTGTATGCACCTCTCCATGGCAGATTCTTAATGCCTTGGATTTCTCAACACCTTGTAGTCACAAAATGCAACTCAAACTTCATCCTCACAACTTCAATGCAATGAACTCTCACAGAGTCTTCACTGGGGCCCTGACTCTGCCAAAAAATTGGCTGAAATTGTGCTAAATTGAAACCATAGAGGAAGAATCCATGACCTTGAATTTTTCATCTTTCAGTTACCAGAACCAGCACAATGTGGATGATTCTGTCAAGTTTGGCTTCTAAGTTGATGGACCCTGCCCCACTTGGACCACAGTTGCAGCAGGTTTAATTTAAAGTTCCTTTCTGGGACTAGGGAACACTGCCTACTCCTTCCATTAGTTTAAGACATAGCAGGAGGAAGTATTGCACTTAGGGTACCTTCTTAAATTATATATCCACAAGGGCATGTGCTCCACTAAGTTCATAGCTGTTTTATTTATAACAGCTAGAAACTGAAAACAATCCAGATGTCCCTCAACTGAAATATGGATACTGAAACTGTGGTTCATTTCAAAAATGGAATACTATGCAGCAATTAAAGACAAGAACATCATAAATTTTGCAGGCAAATGGATACAACTAGACAGTATCATCCTGAGTGAGGTAACCCAGACCTAAGAGGACATGCATGTATGTACTCATTTACAAGGGATTAATAACAATAAAGTCCAGGATATCACAGGGCAGTGGTGCACACCTTTAATCCCAGCACTTGGGAGGCGGAGGCAGGTGGATCTCTGAGTTTGAGGCCAGCCTGGTCTACAGAGTGAGTTCCAGGACAGCCAGAGAAACCCTATCTCGAAAAACCAAAAAAAAAAAAAAAAAAAAAAGAAAGAAAGAAAAAGAAAAGAAAAGAAAAGTACGGGATATCCACACTATACTCCATAGACTCAAAGAAGCTAAATAAGAAGGAAGACCGAAATGAGCATGGTTGAATCTCACTCAAAAGTGGAAATAAAAGTCATAGAAAGCAAATGGAAGAGAGAGAACTGGATGGAAGAGGGGATAAGTAAGGGGAAGGGGGAGCTATCAATAACCTCAAAGACTACCAAGGAGCCTATTTCAAAGCAAATACACAAAGGACTTTATTATAAACTCAGTAACAAGGACTCTCACCGGTCAACCTCACATCTGGTCCAAACTAAGGGACTGAGTCAAGGGGTACTGGGTATTTATTGTAGTTACAGCAAGATTGGGGAATTTCCAGACAAGTCAGCAACTTAATATTTTTAAAACTATATGTCTGGCTTATCTGCAGGAACCAAACAAGGGGACAAGACCATTTAACAACCATGATGGGTAAGCTAACTTTTTTTTCCCTGTAGGATGTCTTAGTTATCTATATGTAACTTGACTCTGCTGTTGTACCTTGCTGTTGTTAACTGGCAGTTGATAAGGGAGGGTTGTCATAGGGACAACTAAACCACTCCTGGGAATATCCCAGAAGATGCTTCAATATATAATAAGGACACATGCTCCTCTATGTTCATGGCAGCCTTATTTATAACATCCAGAAGGTGGAAACAACCCAGATGTCTCTCAGTGTCTTGAGTGAGATTCAACCATGCTCATTTCGGTCTTCCTTCTTATTTAGCTTCTTTGAGTCTATGGAGTATAGTGTGGATATCCCGTACTTTTCTTTTCTTTTCTTTTTCTTTCTTTTCTTTTCTTTCTTTCTTTCTTTCTTTCTTTCTTTCTTTCTTTCTTTTCTTTTCTTTTCTTTTCTTTTTTTTTTTTTTGGTTTTTCGAGATATAGCCGGGCGGTGGTGGCGCACGCCTGTAATCCCAGCACTTGGGAGGCAGAGGCAGGTGGATTTCTGAGTTCAAGGCCAGCCTGGTCTACAGAGCGAGTTCCAGGTCAGCCAGGATTACATAGAGAAACCCTGTCTCGAAAAACCAAAACCAAAAAAAAAAAAAAAAAAAAAGAACATGATATTTATCTGTAGTTAGTGTATGGAGACTGGTTGCTTTTATGACATCCTCAGTCTCAGAAAGCAGAGCTAAAAAGCCAGGAAATACTCAAATCCTTTCATGAGTTTCTCAAATTTCCTCTCACAGAGTTGTGGAAAATGTAGTCTCGCATGGTGTGACATCACGAGAAAGAGCCCTGGAAACGCAGCTATGGTGCTCCTTGGGTGCACCTAGGTCACAAGGATATTCTCTAGAGTTCCGTCCTGTGGATGTATGCTGTTCTACAAACTTGGGTTTGGATGATTTGATCTTGAAGGTAGCTGCCAGCGGGGAGAGAGGAGTCCTACAAGCTGAAGGCACTCTGCAGGTTGGACAGGGAGCGGAGACGTGGGTGGATCTAAGGCAGATAGAACTTGTTCTGAAGGTTTTTGCGGCGACCTAGGCTGGGTTTCCGGATTAGGATGCACAGGTCATGGCTGGAGAGAGGATGATTGAAATAGTGCTTTCAATGATCACTCTATTAGAATGTAGTGTGCTGCCAGTTCTGCCATGTGCTTCTAAAATGGCTTGGGTAGAGTCCGAGATTGCCCCACCCCCACTCCCCAATCATCCAAGGGGCTCCGTCAGCTGGCCATCTGATTTTGGGAGGTGTATAATACGAGCTCGTTTTCTAGGTATGCCGTGGGAAGATCGTGTTACCAATTTAATGAGACTTACATGACTGTTGTACTTGTGAGATTTTTGACACATTTATCTAAGTGTGGTCTCTAGCCTGCCTAGTACTCTTTAACAATTTATAAAAAACAGTTTCGGGGGGGGCGGGGCAGGGTTCTGTGGGGGAAGTTGATATATTGGAAAGTCATTCCGTTTTTTTCTGGAATAAGTCATTATAGATTTTAAAAGGGACCCCTTGGAGGTTGAATAACCTAGGTACATTAGCACTCTGACATGAACCCTTGAAGCAACACTTCCATATAGAGATAAAAGTCCCAGAAAGAGGACCACCTTAGATTTACTTAGTCCAGTCAATCGTTGATGGCTCAGAGGTTAAGAGCAATGCCTGCTCTTCCATAGGTCCTGAGTTCAATTCCCAGCAACCACATGGTGGCTCACAACCATCTGTAATGGGATACAATGCCCTCCTCTGGTGTGTCTGAAGACAACTACAGTGTAGTGTACTCCTATAAATAAAATAAATATTTTTTATTGAATATATTCTCCATTTATATTTCAAATGTTATACCCCTTCCCGGTTTCCCCCCTCCCTGAACACCCCCAACCCATCCTCCCACCCCCTGCCTCTAAGAATATGCTCCTCCACCCAAACCACTCTCATGATCCCCACTGGATTTCCTCACACTAGGGCCTCTATTGAACCTTCACAGGACTAAGGACCTCTCCTTCCACTGATGACCAACAAGACATTCCTCTGCCAATCTTTTGGTTGGAACCACATGTACCCCTTGGTTGATGGCTTACTCCCTGGGAGCCCTGGGGCATCTGGTTGGCCGACATTGTTGTTCTTCCCATGGGGCTGCACCGGCCCCCCCCCAGCTCCTCTAGTCTGTTCTCCAACTCCTCCATTGTGAATTCTGTGCTCAGTCAAATGGTTGGCTGCTAGTGTTCACCTCTGTATCTGTAAGGCTCTGGCAGGGCCCCTCCAAAAGACAACGATAACAGGCTCCTTTCTGCATGTACTTCTTGTCATCCAAAGTAGTTTTGAGGTTTGGTGACTGTTTATAGGATGAATCCCCAGGAAGGACAGTCTCTGGGTGACCTTTCCTTCAGTCTCTGCTCCACACTTTGTCTCCATAGTTGTTCCTGTGATTATTTTGTTCCCTTTCTCAGAGGAACCAAAGCACCCTCACTTTGGTCTACCTCCTTCTTGAGCTTCCTGTGGTATGTGAATTGTAAGATGTTTATTTTGAGCTTTTGGGCTAATATCCATTTATCAGTGAGTGCATACCATGTGTGTTCCTTTGTGGTTGGGTTACTTCACTCAGGATAACACTTTCTAGTTCCATCCATTTGCCTAAGAATTTAATGAATTCATTGTTTTTAATAGCCAAATAGTACTCCATTGTGTATATATACCACAATTTCTGTATTCATTCCTGTGTGGAAGGACATCTGGGTTCTTTCCAGCTGCTGACTATTATAAATAAGGCTGCTATGAACATAGTGGAGCATGTGTCCTTATTACATGTTGGAGTATCTTCTGGGTATATGTCCAGGAGTGGTATAGCTGGGTCCTCAGGTAGAGAGATAGCTCAGTGGGTAAAAGCACTGACTGCTCTTCTGAAGGTCCTGAGTTCAAATCCCAGCAACTGCATGAAGGCTCACAACCATTAGTACAGCTGTAAAATAAATCTTTTTTTTTAAAAAAGGTCCTACACTCTAGAGTGAAAACAATCAAATACCTATCAGGGGCTGTGTGATGATGGAAGCCTTGGAGCAGTGTTCAGGAGAGTTGTGTTGTACATAATCTTAGGGATTATTACTAAAGTTAGAGGATACTAAGGAGAGAAGAGGAGCATGACCTGGCATACCTAATAAACTCTGTCTACTCAGATTTCCCTTTCTTTCTTTCTTTCTTTCTTTCTTTCTTCCTTCCTTCCTTCCTTCCTTCCTTCCTTTCTTTCTTTCTTTCTTTCTTTCTTTCTTTCTTTCTTTTTGTTTTTTTTTGAGACAGGGTTTCTCTATGTAGCCCTGGCTGTTCTGGAACTCACTCTGTAGACCAGGCTGGCCTCGAACTCAGAAATCCGCCTGCCTCTGCCTCCCAAGTGCTGGGATTACAGGCGTGCGCCACCAACGCCCAGCTTTTTTTTTTTTTCCCAGATTTCTTTTCTTTCATCTATCCGTATTATCTATAGAGTCTAAGCTCTCAAGCAACTCACCTAATGTGGCATCTAATACACTGATGCTCCATGTGCACGACAGTTCTTCCTGGAAAGATGTGCCAATATATTTATACTTTAAAAGGTGAAAAATCAATTAAAAGAGATCTGACTTGCTCAGGGTCTCAAGATTTGTAGATACTAAACTCCTACTGTCTTGTTCTGGTTTTTACTATTTTGCCACTTTAAGTCACACCATGTTCATTTGTTATGAGTGCTTTTTAAGGCATTAAAGTCTGCTTAGAAGGAACAGTGCTTTTAACCACCTTATCTTAAATACCAATATTTTTGTGCATTATCTAAATTTTATAAGAAAATAACCTAGACACTTCTCATTTACTTCTCTGATATTCAGAAAAATAATATTCTATTAAACATTATTTAAAATAGAAAAAGTGTATTACCTGATGCATATGCAGAAAACTGTTTTCTTAAAATCTATTACAGTAACATATTAAGTTAAAAACACCTTTTATGTTTTTGTTTTTTACATAAGTAAAATTTGTGGTGCATGCCTGACAGCAAGGTGTTTGGTTGGCAGAAGCAGGAGAACCAGAACTTCAAATTCATCCTTGGCAGGGTTGAGGTATATATCTTGCCTAGACCATAACCCCAGAACGTGCAAATTCCTGGGTTCAATCCCAAGCACTGAAAAGACAAACAAACAAACAAACAAACAAACAACAACAAACCAGCTATGGAAGGCTCCTGATTAAAAAACTATCTTTGGCTGTAGAGCAGATTCAAGGACATCTTGGACTGCAAGAGACTCTAGCCCCATAGTGAGGGTGCTGGTGAGATGGTTACATCCATGATGTGCATGCCTTGCAAGCATGAGGACCTGAAGTGAATAGCAAAAACAATAGATGCTAGATAGATAAATACATAGATAAATACATAGATATAGATATAGATGATATAGATATAGATATATAGGGAATCAGTACAGTACATGCCCAGACAGCAAATTCTGAGCACATAGTGGGGAGGGGGAGAGCGGGGTGGGGGAGAGTGCTGCAAAGACAGCAGCAGCAGCAAGCACAAACAAGCAAGAAAAGCAAGAGAGAAAGGGTGTTTCTGTCAGAGTGGGTTTTTAAGGAGAGAAGGATGGTGCAGTCTCTGCTAGACTGAGTTGCTAAATCCTGATTGGATATATTGGTCAAATAATGAATTTTGATTGTTGGACTTTGGTGTTTTGTCTCAGGAATGAGTCAGTGGCAAAATAAGGAAATAGACCTTGGGGGCTTGCTTTAGGAATGTAAGGATTTTTAGCAAGGGAGAAGAAAGGGGATAAAAGGGCAAAACCTCAAAACTTTTTGTCTGCAAAATCATTATCTGAGCTGGGTGGTGGTGGCGCACGCCTTTAATCCCAGCACTTGGGAGGCAGAGGCAGGCGGATGTCTGAGTTCAACGCCAGCCTGCTCTACAGAGTGAGTTCCAGGACAGCCAGAGCTACACAGAGAAACCCTGTGTCAAAAAACCTGTCTCAAAAAACCAAAAAAAAAAAAATCATTGTCTGTAATGATTGCCTTCCTTGGGGCTGGAGAAATGGCTCAGTCGTTAAAGGCTAGGCTCACAACCATAAAATAAAAGAGTTCAAAGTCAGTCTAAGGAGCAAGATTCAGGACAGCCAACTTAGGCAGTGAAGGAAATGGGCAAAAGGAAGCTAGTGATAATGAGGAGGGGGCCAGTGTTCCAGCTCCTGCAAGCAGAAGAACTCAGCAGCTTCGGCCATGTGTCTCTGGCTTTATATTCAAGAAGAGAAGGAGACTACTGGGACAATTGATGCTGGTTAGCTGGAGCTAAGAAATTAGTGGTGATTAAGAAAAGACCAGTATCACTGAGGTAAAATCTTCTGGGAAGTGTTTTCTGAGAGAAAAAAGAAGCTGTATTCCAGAGAGAGCCAAGGTTGTACCTCATGCTGCAGCTGTACTTGGTAACATATAAGAATCATCCAGGTGGTACTGGTTTTGAAGGCATGAAGGCATCATGAAGAACAGTTGGTTTGGCACTGTGAGAGGCCATGAAAGGCCACTGGTGAAAGTGCACCCTCAGTTGTAATTGACAGCCCAGGACTGAAGGGGTCATACAAAGGAGTTGAGGGTTGGTACCATGAAGAGAACCTATGAGAGGCTTTGGTGAAGCATAGTTGCAGTGGAAGACTCTAGCATATTGGAGATGCCAGTACCATAGGATGACCACCAAGAACAGCAGTGGCAGTGGAGTGGATCAACCTGAACTTAGAATGCTACAGAGGGCAGAGCTGGAGAAGTGACATCAGCTCTTTGGAGATGCACAGAAGATCATGTGTGGATCTCAGACATTGGAACAAGAAGCTGTGAAGCTGAAATTGACTTGGGGATCCCAAGATGTTAAATATGCCAGACCCACAGGATGCCTGCCAAGGAAAGCTGCTAACAGGGAGTAGAACCAGCCCAGGAGAAAGAACCTTGTTGCAGTCAACAAAGATGAAAAAGGGGTTGGATATCTGAAGACTGTTTTGCCATCAGACATGGAAATGCAGAGTTTAGACTATCCCAGCTGGTTTCCTGTCTTGCTTGGGGAATTACAGTTAAGTGATTGGATGAATCTCAAAAGAGACCTTGAACTTTGGACTTGTTGTGACTGCTATAGACTACAGGGGCTTTTGAAGTTGGACTAAATGTATTTTACATTATGCTATGTTTAAGTATGGCCCCCATAGACTCATGTTTGAACAAGCCTATGGGGACCAGAGAGTGGAATGTGATGGTTTGTATATGATTGGCCCAGGAAGTGACCGTATTAGGAGGTGTGGCCTTGTTGGAGTTGGTGTGCCACTGTGGGTGTGGGCTTAAGACCCTCACCTTAGTTGCTTGGAAGTCAGTCTTCTACTAGCAGCCTTCAGATGAAGATGTAGAACTCTCAGCTTCTCCTGCACCACATCTGCCTGTATGCTGCCATGTTTCTGCCTTGATGACAAAAGACTGAACCTCTGAGCCTGTAAGCCAACCCCAATTAAATGTTGTCTTTTATAAAACTTGCATTGGTCATGCTGTCTGTTCACAGCAGTAAAACCCTAACTAAGACAGAAGTTGGTACCAGAAGTGGGGTTCTTGTACTGACTTCCTTCAGGGATAGACTATGATGTGTATGTATAAGCCAGATAAACTCTTTCCTCACAACTTGCTTTTTTGGTCATGGTGTTTTATCACAGCAATAGAAATCCTATCTAGGACAGCCATCATATCTGCCTAGGAAATTCTATTATGGTGTCCTTGGGTTTCTTTTTGTTTTTGAGACAGGTTCTTACTATGTAGCCCTGGCTGATCTGGAACTCTATGTAGACCAGACTGGTCTCAACTTCACAGATTCCCTCCTACCTCAGTCTTCCCAAGGGCTGGAATTACAGATATGCAAATACTTCACTTAGTTGTTGTTTGTTGAGACAGGGTCTTCTGTAGTTGAGTTTCGATCCTTCCCCATTGCACATGTATGTAACCCTACCACTTCTGTTTCTACCTGAATTTTATAGGTTCGTATTCTTCTTATATTTAATCTAAGACATTGATTATGTTTCTACTCTGCAGTTCTCCTTGACTGAAACAGCTCTCTAATTTTTCATTCTTTTCCCTTTCTTTATATCTTGGATGCCTTTAATTAAAATTTTATTATTATTATTATTATTATTATTATTATCATCATCATCATCATCATCATCATCATCAATCATCATCATCATTATTGTGTGTGAATGTGTATTTGCATGCAAGATGTCTGTATATGAGTACAGCCATACACTTGCCAACAGCATGCATGTTGGAAGTCAGAAAACAACATTTGGAAGTTGATACTTTCATTCCACTATGGGTTCCAGGGTTAGAACTCAAGTTGTCTGGTTTATGCAAAAACCACTTTTTGGGGTATACTTTAATTTTTTTCTTTTCTTTCTTTATTTTTTAATTAGTTTACTTTTATTGGAAAAAATGTTTTCAGACAAAATAGTCTGATCATGATTTTCCCTTACCCATTCCAGATCCTCCCCATCTATCCAACGCCATACCATTTCTTTCTATCTTTAGAAAACAAGGCAAAAAAAAAAAAGAATGAAACCTCACAAACACATACATACAAAACCCACAAAGACACAAAATCAGAAACCATAATATATAAGCAAAAGACAATATAATGCTTAAATAAAGCGATATGAGAAAAAGATGTACAAAAAATACCATTGAGTTTGTTTTGTGTTGGCTTTTATTTTAAAAAAAAATCCCAGCCATTAGATTTTACTAAACAAAGACTCAGGAGCCAGATACCATGGTGAAAGCCCACTAGTTCAGAAGCAGAGAAAACACCTAGCTGACATTCCTGCTCCATCAACCTCCCAGAAGGAAAAAGCTCTTATCTACACTGTCTTAAATACTTCCCACCTCCTTTTTGTCAACTGGTTGCTTGCTCTGCCTGTTGACCTGAGGTTGACTTTATTTAGCTCTTGAGTTAAAGGTGTGTGCAACGAGGTTTTTCAAGTTTACAATCTTGGGGTTCATAATGTGGTAAAATACCCTGCAACATTGGTCATCTACTGGTGGGCATAAGGTCTGCCCCTAAGTATGAGTAATATGTCCACTGAGAATCAGAGAGAGAGAGAGAGAGAGAGAGAGAGAGAGAGAGAGAGAGAGAGAGAGAGAGAGAGAGTTAATTTTTCTTTTGTAAGCAGATGTCAATTGGAGTCACTCATCCCCTCTAACTGTTAAAGTCTTTCTGCCTCCTGTTATATATAGCTCCTTGAGCCCCTAAGGAGGGGTTTCTCATTTAGGACTGAGTGTTCCAAAGTCTCTCACACTCTACACATTGTCCAGTTGTAAGTCTTTATGTTGGTTTTTATCTACTGCAAGAAGCAACTTCTCTGATGATGGTTGACCCAGACAATATAATTAGGAGTCATTTTATTCCTGTTTTCTATTTTATATGCTTGTTCTATAAATTTTATTAACTTCAATTTTTTAATGTTTTGTTAAAAACTGACACAAACCTACACATTCTTAGGTCTCTACACTTTCCTACCTGTAATTTAAGCACTTGGAAAGCTGAAGATTACCGTAAGGTTGGGGCCACTAGGACTCTTATCCTTGAAAATACATTTTTACTAATTTCTGCTTCTGTTTTTCACTACTTACATTTTTCTTAATCAGTAGATAGTAAAAGATAAGGAAAAACTTTCAAAGTTAAAGTGTGCTTCAAAAAATTGAATTAGTAATTTTCTGTTGCTGTAATGAAACATCATGACCAATAGCAACCTACAGAAGAAATGTATTTTAAATTACAGTGCAAGAGAGATAAAAGTCCACTGTGGAGGGAAGCATGGCAGCAGGAGTCAGAAGCTGAGGGATTACATCTTTACCACAAACATGAAGAAGAGAGAGTTTAACTGGATGTAGGGCAAAGCTATATAATCTCAAACCCTGCCCAGTGATGTAGTTCTTCAGTAAGGTTGTACCACCTGTCTGGAGCTGGCAGGTGGTCTTCCTAGAGGACCTATGTGTTTTGCAT